>JAGDQP010000569.1:44463-97056 GCA_022664845.1 Lepisma saccharinum | reverse complement strand
CGTTCATTTCGCCGCCTCATGTTCTCGAGTTTCCGATAGTATCCGCTTTGATGGTATGAACCACCTGATTCAAAAAATTGAAAAGAAAAGGAGGTGCGGCGGTGATGGTTGCAAGAAGAAGTCATCAGCAGTTCGCACACAGTGTGGAAAGTGCAATGTTGGATTGTGCATCGAATGTTTTGAGAGTTTTCACACATCCAAATAGTGAAAAAACATTGTCAGAGACAAGTGCGTGATGTGGAATACATTGTTGTGAGCGACGCTCACAGAACAGTATGTTAGGAAAGATACTGTATGTATTGTTGTCAAGTTGTCAATCATTTGTACTCATAGAAATAAAAGACTTCTTTTCACAAATTACTATATTAATATTTTCTATTTGTATTTGTGTGTGTGTTTGCAAACACGAATGTGCCTGTGTATGAATGTATAGGCACAAGTTCTCATGCACATATTAAAATAAGTACCAGAAATATTTTTAACATCAGCTGCAATTCTGCTCAAAATGCTCCCATAAGTGCCCAGCGTGTCCATATGGACACGGCTCACAGCCAACACATTATAGCAATGACAAAAAAAAATTGCGTTATTTTCACATTAACTACGATCATATGGAACAAATTTAACTGAAAATACTATAAAATAAAAAAAAAAAATTCGGGCAGTTATGGGTTAAGATATTTAAAAAAAAATACACATTATAATACCAATTACACAGGGACAGTTCATACATGATTTTACTGATCACAAAGGAAAACATTATGTAACACATACCTTTGCAGGTGCAATTGTTAAATGTAACCCATTTAACAACTTGTTTTCTAGCATAGTTTTCTTATTGATCTGTATATCCACTTGTTGTTTCCGCAGTTTAATTTTCTTCTCTTCTTCCTCCAGCTCCTTTATTTGTTGCTGAATCTTCCGTTTCTCTCTCCTCTTCTAAATTTATCATACCTCTTGTAATTGTTAATCCTGACGATCCACCCATTCTCATCACAGAATCATATATGATCCGTTGAGCCACCAGAGATTCTTCTTGTAAGTTCTCAACAATGAGATTTTTGTTTATTGAAAAACCACTTTCAACAAATGCGTTTCCGTGAGAGAAGACAAAAACACAGCTTCATAACAGACCATAAGTCAACGAAGTCCTTCTCATTTCCTAAGAGTAAGCAAAAAATTCATCAAGTCCAATACTATCTCTGTCCTTGGCTACGAAATCATTGAAGTGTTCCTTACATCCTTCAGTCTGAGCTTTCACTGTGAGCTGGAGATACTGTTTCTTCGCGTTCTCAGCCACTTATCCAGATATCCTCTTGGCACCATGCAATTCTTCTAGAACAGCGTCTACTCTTTTGAGCCCCAGGCTAGGCTGTTGCAAAATGACTTGAGGATCAAAGCATGGTAATCCTCGAGCAAGATGCGATTTCAAAGGGCTTCTTTCTTTCAGCTTCTCTATCGTACTCGCAAGAAATTTCCGAAATTCACTTTTAAATTGCAACTTGTTCTTTTCACAACAACGGGATTCCTTTAATAACTTCCTGGCACTATACCCAATGTCTACCTGCTGGACTGGAATTAGGTTACTGATATCTGTAAGATCTAAAGTCAACAGTTTATAAGTAGTACTTGCTTCAGTGAGCTTTCGTTGCTTCACAAACCTCACCATAAGGTTTCTCACAACTTCTTCAAGTGATGCGAATAGGAAAGGCGCTAGAGGTTTCTGACTTTGGAATCTCTTCAAAAAAGGGTTCAACCTCTGCAATCACGCTTCTAAGTGCAGCTAATCTTACTTTTGAAAGAGGATCCTTTACCGCTTCCAAGATATACTAATAACTCCTGTTACTTGGTACACTTACTTCAGTAATGAACTTTTCAATATGATTCCATATTTTCAATGCTTGATCAATACAGGGTACATTTTCAAGCCACCGGACACAAGTGAACTTGAAAGGAAACTCTATAAACTACCAGTAACTTCCGTGTATTTTGCCCGGCGTGCTGGACTGTCTTTAAAGAAATCATACATAGCTTTTAACACTTACTATTTCATAACTTCAATAATTGAATAATGGACCTGAAGCGATTTTTCCCTGACCAATCTGCCATTTCCCTGACACATTTTTACTTCCCTGACTTTCCAGAATGTGGACACCCTGGTGCATGCTTCACCGGTCATTGTAGTAACTTGACTGCCGTATGACCACCTACGATCTTTTAAACCTGACCGGTATTTGTTCAATCTGAAACAGACAATGTTTATCATAACCTAACCGCAACCCTATACACGCCATTCGATTTGAAAGCCATGGCAATCACGCTTGCTACCCGATATAGTACAGAAAATTTGCACCCCAGTAAGAGAGACAGAAACTGTCACAGCAAACCAATAAGTGTGCATCAAACTTGCCACGGCAAATCTGCAAGTTTCCTCGAGTTTGCAGACACGTTCTTAATTAGGAAAGGTCAATAAACACGCCGTTATAGGCAGCGGGTTGATTTTTCCGATCTTTGTTCAGTTATTAATCGTCAGCGACCTATACTACCAGACAACGGAGGCTTTTTTTTTTTAAAACATAATTTATTAACATGTGATAATACAGTCTTCAATTGTTGTAAGCGCATTTTCTTGTACCGTTCATGGAATATGCCGAAACATTTTGAGATTCTGAGCTACTAAAACAAATCTTCTGTACGTACAGCGGAATAAAACAGAAAAGGGACATTTCATTTGCTGATAATACACGGAAATATTTTTAATCACATCCACATATTCGAATATTGCAGGAGGAGAAATCAATAAGTCATTTGGCCTTGTACGATGGGAGACAATGCACTTCCTACGTGACCTGATTTCACTATCACATAAAATATTGCATATTTATAACAAGAAATTAATTACCACAAAAGACAAAGCACTTTCTAATGTTAAATGACCTTTTGCATACTGTTTTAAAATAAATCATAATACTGCTTTCGAACAAATAAGTGAAATAAGAAAAAAAAAACTCATTGTTAACAAACAAGAAGCGAACTGATGGTTTTATTTATGTCTTCTAGTGAGTCACTGATTTCAATAGCTACATAATTTGTAAACTGAATTCATTTATGGCTTTTAGCCATCGATTACTCAGGCCGAATACACTATTTGTGTATATGTTGTTCAGTGCTCAGGTAACGTTCATTATTATCTGCAAAACGATTACAAAAAAAAAAAAAAAAGTTACAAAGTCTTCATTGCTTGGGATAACTTGTTCATATCTAAAAGTTGTCATTCAGAGAATGTACAGTCAGCGCAAAAAGTAAGTACTCAGTCGTAAAATTCATATTCCTAATAAATTTGGAATAATGGATTGATCGATTCTGTTATGGTTTCTTGAACTGTAAAGAGAATGTGATTTCTCTGGAAGTTATAAAACACTACTTCTATTTTTTTTTTTTAGATTTTCTATGACTGGGTACAAACTTTTGGCGCTGACTGTACATTGCGTTTCCTAGTGTATTGATGACAGAATGAACTATGAAATTAGATTGTAAAATTCCTGGTCAGTGGCGCAACTGAGGGGTGGAGCCGGACAACTTGAAATTCCTATTTCTATCTAAAACTTGCATAAAAAACAGGTATATACAGGGTGTTGCAAAATAACACCAACAAAACCACCTCACGAGATTCATGAAATGAAAATATCGACGGTGCACAAATTCTTCGTTTCAGCACTATGGGCTGTCGAAAGCGTGGGAAAATGAACTCTAGAGCTTGATATTTCCTACCATTAACTGATGCCTTCAGCACCCATCTTTTTTTAACAGAGGAGGTTTGAAGTTTGAGAGTATCATGCATCCTGAGTTCTACCGTTAATGGTATTGGAAATATCAAGCTCTAGAATTCATTTTCCCATGCTTTCGGCAGCCTATAGCGCCGAAACAAAACATTTGTATATCCACGATGGTCTATTATTATTTTTTCTTGTTTTAACGTCAGGAATCTCGTGTTATTTTGCAACACGCTGAATATTGCGTAGGTGCAGAAGTTCTACCAGTTTTTTTGTGCATATAGAAGTGAAAACAACACAAAATAGAACTCACCTGAGACTGTGCATAATTACCATCGATGATGACTTGCCAACTTTCTGATAGATGAATCGCACATGCCGATAGAAGTCCTGAGGTTTGGAGTCGAAGAATTATTGTAAGACAGTTTTCACAGCCTCCATATCATAGATTTTTTGGAGCGAGAGAGTTCCTGAAAACGCGGAACAGGTGATCTGTAGAGGCCAAGTGGGGACAATAGGGCGAGTGGAGTGAAACCTCCCCCAACCATTCCCTCAATTTTTGACAGGTGATTACAGCAGCATGTAGCCTGGCGTTATCATGGTGGGAGATGACTCCTTGGCGATTGACGATGCCTGGTCGCGTCGATCGCAATGGTGCTTAGTCTGTCCAACTAATGACAGTAGTAAGTGGCATTAATGGTTTGGTTGAGTTCCAGACCCCACCAGTAAATTATGCCTTTGACATCTCAACACATTTATCATTTGGACAGTTTCCGCTACGTCTACGGTTGGATTCGAGCTGTTTCGTACGGCTTGGTTGAGATCCTCTTTGGAAAACACCGACACATCTGTCTACGTGTATGAGTTTTCGAAATGACCGACATGTGCTATTGAATGTTGCTGCATTACTGCCTTTATCGAACTCAAAAAATGGATGTTCCATATTGTTTCCATTTCACCAACACGATACGTTGTTCCTCTCTGCTCCACCACACTCACTGTCTATGCCTGCGGTAGCTCTTAATATTCCCCTGATTACGTAGCTACCAATTCACGCACTGGGAGCGCCATCTGTGAGGTCAGCAATCAGTTTATCTATGACATGTCAAAATGGGCAGAAGTTTTTCATTCACCCAATAGTTCCTCGTTCTGAAACACGAATAAAAGTTCCTTTGAAGGGATGTAGAAGACCGCGTAGTTTCGGATGCATCACCACAACGAATGACCCTGATATGTTTAGTAAACTTCGATGTCGACTACCAAACCACATGCATTTTTTCATGATAGATCACTTAGCATGTCTCCAAACTTTTCTACTGACCCATGTATGGGTGCTAGCTGCGCTTGCGGGGCTAAAAGTAGAACACTATTGAAGATTATTATACCAAGATAAGGAATTATCTATATATATTCCCCGAGAACAATTGATTGCATATTGAACAATGTTTCGGTAACATTGGTGGAAGCATTAATTTTCTTGATGCACTCCAATCTGACATCCAAAACATTACGTCATGTTACCATTTTCGTGTCAACTTTATTCCAAATGAGAAAATTTCTTACTTCAGGTGATCGTTTGACATCGCGGCCTGGCAGCACTGTAAATAGGAAATATACAGTACACGCCATAAAGTTTGTATTCAGCCGTAAAATTTCTTTTCCGAATGGATAGATCGACTTGAGTGTAGTTCTTGTAACTTACAGAAAATCACATTCTCCTTTAAGTTACAGGAAACTGTACCCAAATCAATCTATTCGTTGGAAGAAATTTAACGACCAGGCATAAATGAATTGAATTTAACGACTAGGCATCTTAGGCTTACGCAGGGGATAGGGTGGAAGACAGTCGGCCAGGGTCGTTAATAGGTACCATTCCGGCATTTGCCTCATGAGACCGAGGAAAACCTCTATCAGAATGTAGTAATTGGGATAGGTTGGCCATAAATGTTTTGGCCCAAAACGAGACATCGTATTACCGAAGGCGGGGGGGGGGGGGGGGGCCCCAGGAATCCCCACGTATGAACCTATGCATATGATTAAATAGCACTCAAACGATGAATTTTTACGCGAATCGAATATCAAAGTTAACGTAAATATTCGACATAACTGCACTCTTTTAATTTGTAGATGATGCAAATTCTTATAAAACTGTATTGTAAAATATTTACTAGTAAAAATATATAATTTTTATTGATTGGCGAAAACGATATATTTTCGAAAACCGACGGGAGACCGTCAAAGGCCTAAAATAACGGGTCTGTCCCGTTCAAAACGGGACGTATGGCCACCCTAAATTGGGATGAGTTTAGTATGAAAAAAGCTCTTGAAAGTTTTTCTGATATAGATGATCCTGATTACATCCCGGAAAGTGAAGTGTTTTGTGTTAAAATAACACACAATAAAATCTTATGTGAGATTTGCACAAGTACTTGGTAGACGTGGGTCTTCAGCTTAATTATATTTTAATGTAGTTATATATTTTTAGTGTTTCGACCAAATATACCACATTACTTGCTCTCAATATTCACATTTGCTATCTAAAGAAAATATTTGACAGTAATGTTCAGTGTCTTTCTCATTCTTCAAACTTAGAATAAGTACTCGTCAAGTTAAAAACAGTGTATTTTTCTAATACTCATTACATCAATAACTACCATTTTTTACTATTATGAAAGCTTAAATGGCGTCGATCTGAACAAAATCCTGAAAGCTATGTTTTGTACCATTATAGAAAAAAATCTTGTCATTAGTTTTACAAGATAAGCCAGATAAATCTGATTTCCTATGTGAATAATCACAATTTGGCAGAACATATGATGTCTTTCAACCACCATTTTGAAACCGTTCTTGCAACGTAAGAGTCAAATTAAGAATTGTAGCCACAGACAGCACTAAACAGAACAAACTGACAGACATTTATGCAGTTGCATCAAAAACTCGATTTTTCAGCGGGCAACAAAACTTTCAAACGTTTATTCTGAAAACGTAGGAAAATTGACATATCAGCTTCTGCCATATCACCCTAGAATTAAAATGTATAATTTTATCCAACCCTCCGTACGGTTTAACCAAAGGACACTCTCAATGGACGTATTGAACTTGATTAAAAAATGCCCTCTTTATTGGTTTAATATCAATAGATTAAAAAAAAAAAAAAGCCTTTGAAGCTTTCCTATCTGAGAAGAAAGTTAACATAGCTCGAAGTTATTGTAGTAATTTGCCTCTACACTCAGGTGTGCCTCAGTGTCCCTGGTGGGGGACATGTGGTTCGGAGCCCACATAGCTCAGGTCCTTACCAGCTCGTTTAGGAGGTTAATAACAATTCAAACAATCAGGTGTGCCTCAGGGCTCTATTCTGGGTCCTGAATTGTTCAATATACTCATGGTGTATTCATCAATAGATAAGTTTTGAATTTATATGTACGCCGATCAACTTAATCCTAGAAACTAAGCCCACATACCCTTCTATTATTACTAGTAGGTATATTACTAATCAAATGAATTTGAACAAAAACTACCATTCAAACACAACTTACCAGCTAGCTTAGCTCCGTTGTACGTTAGGGCAAACACTTAGATAGCCCTTTTGTAACCTAAAACTGGAGCAGTTGTAATATTTTTGTCTTCCATTGAATGCAAGATCGTTTCAAACTCTCAAATCAACTAAGTTCCAAGTTTAAAATACCTGCAATACAGATGAAGTCGAAGTACATTATGAAGCTTTTTTTCAAATTATTTGTACTATCTTCCCCACTCCATTACGAACGGGAATTTCGACTGTCTGAAGTATAGTTTAACTAGTCATAATGATTCAAAGGTATCTCCTAATAATTTATTAATAATAAAGTTTATGACACGACCAACTGAAATTCGAGGACTATTCGGGAATCATACGATTGGCCGGTTTTAAAAGAAAGAACTGTATATAAAGTTACTCCTTCAAAGTCCCATTAATTCCTATACTACACGTGGACACAGGAGAGAGATTTTACAGACTGCTTACTTACAGGACGGCGCCGCCATGGCATTCAGCCAGTTAACAACTTCATCCATGAGCTATAAACTGGAAACAGTGACGATTCTACACAAAATACCGGAGATTTACGGCAGTTCAGTTGTGAATTCGTGAAACGTCTTTTACGCAGCATGGAGGTCATCACAACTGGGCTTAGTTCTGTCCGATTATCTCGTGGTAATCTCACATTTGTCTGCAATCTTACTTATTACTGTTGTTCCACTCCAGAGTCCCTCCGTTAAAACATCAGATTACAGACAGGTGAGAAGACATCAGTGAGAGGAAACTAACCTATAATTTTTACTTCCTCGTAGTCATCCGATATATCTGCCATCTTGACCTTTCACTGTTTATTGTGTGAGACCGTAGCGTGCGACAACAGTAATAAGCCAGACTGTAGATCTGAAATGAGTACGGGGGAAACAGTAGGCGGCCTCTTAACTGACCACCACGGGACTGGACCCGATGTGGAGGAACGGAGCGCCATCTATAGACTACAGAAAGTTCGGTGTCAGAACATTTACTATTTGGTCAGAATACTTAGTACAACTAAAAATGATCCAAGACCAATAACAACTCTGAATTAATCGGAAACTTTCTTAAGCTGTATTATTAAATAATATGGAAAACAACACAACATCCCGCAATGTAACTCTCATAACCCCTTCTACAAGTCACGTGAGCGCGCTATTGTCAGTATTTCACAACCCCAGTAAAGTATCTGTATCCGTCCTTAATACTGATACTAATTATATTAACACATTTCACAATAAAGACGCTGATCAGCAAAAGAAAACTTTAAAATGTAACACTGTTTACGCAGTACCCTGTTACCATTCTTGCTTTTCAATATAACTTACAAAAGCATAAAAACTTTCAATTGCGATTTTCTAAACACTAAGTTTTCGAGTTGTGACAGTATTACTGCGATATGAATTCTTATACAGATGCAGCTGTCTGTTTTGTATGACTGTCGCGAGAAAAAAAAAAAATCCCTTTCGGTAGGCCTACAGGCTGAGGTAGATTTCGAAGTTTCGCTGGGAGCCGGGGCTCGCCCCCAACTTCAGTGCTTTTGAGAGGATGCGCCTCCTTTATCTTAACCAAAATCTCCCTGCAGCACTACACCACCACGGAGTACATCTTCACCCTCCCACGGTTGGCTGCGCCCCCAAAGGGAAGATTTGCCCCATTTATTTTAACCTACTCTTGGTCATACACCTTCATTGAAAATTTCGTTTCTCTACCTTCAATGATTTGGAAATTGGGTTTTTGGGGCGGCCATTTTGGATCCAAGTTGACGACTTTTTGAAAGTTTTATTTTGTCGTGACCTACTTGTGATAGTACAACTTCAAGTAAAATTTCATTTATCCAGCTCAAACGGTGTGCAAAATGGGATTTTGGGCGGTCATTTTGGATCCAAGATGGCGACTTTTCCCAAATGTTGTGATATTTCCCTAAGCTACTCGTCACAATGCACCTTTATGCCAAATTTCGTATCTCTAGCTCAAACGGTGTGGAAAATGGATTTTTAGGTCCGCCATTTTGGATCCAAGATGGCGTCTTTGAACTTATTAGGTAACATTTTCATAATCAAAAAGTGATGTTGTACCTTTATGCCAAATTTGATTTCAATAGCCCCAGCGGTTTAGGCTGTGTATTCTATACAACAATGGGTTCGGCGGCCATTTTGGATCCAAGATGGCGACCGATTTTGCTCATTAACGAACTTAACCGAGCTATTACGCCTAGAAACAGCATATAAAAATTTGGTTCAAATATCTTCAAAATTATGGGCGCTAGCGCGTATATTTATATATATATATATAAATATACACTTTCATATCGTACCGATCTCAATAGGTATATTTTCTTCGAAATCTACCTAAAAATGAGTCGTGGTATAACTACTTCCTCAAAACCAACACTGAAAACTCATCCGTCTCCATTGGTTAACACGTAGTCCTGATGTCATCTTAAAACTTTTGTAGGTTTCAATGGAGGAAATGGGGACAAATAAAGTACTAATGCGATTTGATTTTTACTTGCCAACTAAAAAAATTACATTTTTAACAGTAGTTTGTTTTAGCAATTGCTGGAAAACATTTTGCAACATAAACCAATCAGTTTTCAACTAAAAAAAAAAACTAACTATTTAATATTTTAAAACGAACAATAATTCATATTTATTACTTTTGGCATTATTTAACAACTGTTTATACAACTGGGAAATATGAAAAAATAATATACAACCCTGTGCATATATTGAGTATACACATACTGTTGTGTTCATTCGTTACTAATCAACAATTTCTTGTTTGTTTTTTATCCACACATATTAAATTAGCTTTTTAATTCAATGTAGTCCATATAAGAACGATACACTCTCACTATGTAACTGGTATGTGGACTGATCTGGCACCACATGTTCACACTTGAATTTTCTCGTATAACGAAGGATGCATTCTATGAAGTGCATTGCGAATTGGAATGCACACTCGTCTGCACTACGCACCTCCAAAAGGAATTCTCATCGCCATACCTAGACTACAAAACATTCTGAGTTCGCATTCATACATTTTACTCGCGTTCGAACTTACGTTTTCAACACTAATCGCACAGACACACGCATGAAAGACAAAAATATATGTCCAGCTCATTCATACAAACACTTCAAACAACAACTATACATACGGCCTAAGGAACCACTACTAATGAATTTAGTTCTTTTCTTTCCGTTCCTGTTTTTCTCTTTCCTCATCTGCCTGGGTCGATTCACTACTCGAGGAGGTGCTGCTAGCACCAGCACCACTCTGCTCACGTTCGGCTGCCATCTGTGAAAGAAAAAAAAATGTACTTTTGAGAATTCGCATACAACCACTGAATCATTCATTTGATAAATTTTTAAAAACGCTATAAACTGGAGTGAAAAAGTTCCGATAAAGATAAAATGAATTTTATGGGCGGTAACAGCACTATGGCTTACGCCCATCCCGATACGGGGGAAGCCCCTTATCTTTGTCACGTCTAAATATAGCTGTTAATTAACTAAAGTAAAAATCATATAAAAACTGAAGATGTAAAATGTCTTCAGAAAAAGAAGAGTGGTAAAAACTAAACATGTAGAGAGTCTTTAGCATAAGTTAAAAACGTGAAGGCTATAAATGGGCCTTCACAAAAATAAAATAATAATACTACATAAAACTTAACAGCTAAGGGACATAATCATTTCAAAGAGGCGGAGATAGACCTGTTTCACGAACATACATAAAATCTCTCCGCAACGTACCTGGTTCATCCCCTAACAATGACGCCATGTCATTGGGGATGTTATAACGTTGTCTGAGATGATTATATCCTGGACAATCTAAAAGCACGTGACGAATACTTAAAACTACATTGCAATAATTACAATGTGGTGGGTCCAATCTTCGCAACAGATATCCGTGTGTCAGGCGACTGTGTCCTATACGTAGGCGACACAAAAGTACTTCTTCACGCCTATCATCTCGGCAAAATGATTACCATGGAGCAACAGTTACGTTAATATCTTTCAATTTATTAACAGCAACGTCATCCCATCGTCGCTGCCATTCGTTCCGTGTAACCTGTCTATAATATATCAACATGTTCTGAAATGAGACATGCTGAGTATCAATGTTAGCTCCTAAGGAGGCCTCACGAGCTGCTTCGTCTGCCAATTCATTACCATGGATACCAACATGACTTGGTATCCACGAAAAGACTACCCCACCACCGGCAGAGCAGATGGCGTGTGTCTTACATAGAATGTCTTGCACGAGCGGATGTTTAGAGTACACATTGTCAAGGCTCTGAACAACACTGAGCGAATCTGTACAAACAAGGATGCGGTTGACACCACGAACGAGAATAAAATCCAAAGCCTTTAAAATGGCATATAGTTCAGCAGTAAAAATACTAGCTTTGGGATTAAGACAAAATTGGTGGGCTTAGCCATTTATAACAAACGCACATCCAACAGATTCATCTGATTTGGACCCATCGGTAAAAACAGAGATAAAATTCGGGTACTGACTCTGCATCTCACGAAAACGCTGCTGAAACTCAATCATAGATGTCTCCGATTTCTTGAAAATTGACAAGGAGAGATCAGTCCGCGGGCAAACTGGAAAAGTTTCGAACAGCATTTAACTAGTTCTTCTTATTATTATTATTCAGACCTCCTAATGGGACATTGTAAAAATATAGGACAGTTTGGTCAGGCATCTTTAGATCTATTAAACCGTATAATTATATTTAAGCAAAATCTAATCGTTCACACCAACGGAAACGCCTCATACGAACAACTTAAAACACTAAAAACTGATCTTCTGTTGTTGTTGGATACAGTATGTCCACGCCTTTGCTCTGATCCAACACTATGGAAAAACCCGCATACGATAGCACCAAATCACTACGGCTACATTAAAAATACGGAACTTCCCATTTCATCATTTTGGACCGTTACGAACAATTTTTTCTGAAGTTCTACAATTTTACGTAAGACAGCTGTTAGCCACGCAATTAAAAAAAATAAATAAAACCTCAATTACATGTAACAATACAATTGGAAAAAGTTACAATGAAACATACATGCATAAAAAAAATACACTTTTGAAACTATTACTGTAAATTACTCATTGTTTCAGTCTTTCTCTAATTCGTAATAGTGAACAGAATTAAACTTCCTTTTCTTACGCGCCTACATCGAGTCCAATGTCGTATTTATTTGTGTATAACACGCACATTTTCTCCACGAAAACCAAACGCAATGTCCGCCATACAAGAAGGAATTTACATGAACAGCCCTAAAACCAAGTTTCCTGCACATGAATCGTTTTCAATTAGGTTGTTAATGGTTACGCCAAGTAGCGATCAACATATTATTTACTAATCCATTCACAAGCAGGACTGTAAATACCTACTAAGATAAATAAATTTATGCCAGGTATTTACTCTGAAAACTAAATATCCGGCTATTTTACGTAACTGGTTCTTTTATGTCTTAAAAACTTTACTTTGCTGTTTAACAGTTTTGAGAAACATTCTGCTTGGATAATGCTCTACGTCACAAAATGGTTTCATCGAATTTGCATAATGCATAAGCAAACGTCTATTCATGTAACTAGCTTTCTTGAACAGAGCAAGAATAATGAACATGGGCCCTAAAAACAAACGTCTTCAAAACCTTGTAATTCTTACTGTTAGCAGAAGTATTCTTTGATTGCTTTGTGACATTACTTCTGTTGTTTCACCACATTTTCGAACTAGCACGACCTGCCAATACCGAGCTAATACATGTGGCAAGCACAATCTATACAGCATGCGCTCTCTAATCCGGCATCGATCGAGCCGCTCACGTTCGGATTTTTTCGGGTGGATTCGGGCGTTCGTTGACTTTTTGTTTTAGAGACTTTATAAACAGTAACGCTCGTGTGTTTTTTCTTGCCACAGAGCATCTTATTACATGTACAACTTGTTTTAAATATCAATGTACTGTATTAATTTTTCTTTGGTATTCCCGTTAAAACAAGATTGACGTTAGATAATCCGGGAACTTCGCTAATTCGACACAGCCCGAACGTGCCGGATTAAAGAGTACTGTAGTAAGTTTATTTTAAATCTGTACCGAGGCTTCACGAACAACGATTGCTACGAAAAGCGAACAATAGTCACTAGAAAGGTACTTACTGAACAGTGAAAAGGGAAGCTAATCAGCGATTGAAATACGGAGTGTTCTAGGCATCTCAAGATAATTTTTTATCTAATATATAAATAATATAAAACAAATACGTTCCTCAAGATTAATTTGTACTCATCTTTTTATATTACCCTGTTATTAATCTTACCTTCTTGTAAGCCATTTCGAACAATTTAAGAGATGCTTGTTGAAGCTGATTTGTTACTTTCCTAATCTCTTCTGGATCTTTGTCATCCTTTTGTGCCAGAACATCACGAACCTCCTGGATTTGCTTCTTCAAATTCTCACACTGGAAGTACAATAGAAAGTATTATCCACATGTACAAAACAAGAAACAGGATCTCTGGAATGCTGACTTAAGAACTTCAGGACTGCCAACTGAACTGAGAAAAATACTCGTTCAGAGGCAAATAGAAATAATGCTGTTATTGTGTTTGTGCATGGAAAACAAAACTGATAAATGAAAAGTAATTATCGACAGACAAAGGGTATTTTAAATAATAATTTACTGTGAAGTAGCTTTAACTCAAATTATAGTAAAAGTGTTTGATATTTTATATCGACAGGAAGCTATCAATGCGATCACAATAAACTGGACACGACATACAATAATTCGTCCTCTTGTTATCTCACATCTACAGATACTACCCACCCTCTCTCTTCCTGTAACTACCCACACAGGAGTTTCAAGTAAGCAAGTTGGGTAGAGATTCTCTCTTTAGGACGAGCACTGATTGAGACTTTTATAAGATTTTTTAAAACCAAGTAACATAGCAACAAACGTAGATACTACAGTGCAATTGCTAATGATACCTCTTAATTATCCAGCATACCTCTCAGTACGACCACGTATACTATTTTTTTAGTTTCCACGAAAATTAATCATGTTATACAGCCCATCTTTTCTTTACTTTGGTCTCATTTCTGTGTAGAGTAGGGTGAACTGGGGGTAATTTGGGTCAGCTTCTCAGTGTGTTTTCTTCTTTCAGACTTAATATCTTAAAAGCTAAATAAAAATTAAAAAAAAAAAAAATCCTATCTTAACATTTCAAAGTGAAATATTATGTTGATAACCATTGTAAGCCTCATTTTACACAAATTACAGAGGTCCGAAACTGGTGACTCAAATTACCCCAGGCTTGGGGGAATTCGGGTCATTTTCTACTTTTGCTACTATCTGGGCTGATATTCAGTGCTGACATAATTTACCCCACCATATGGTAAATTACAGTTGATTTGGGAAAAATAAGCTACACCGATATAATTCTTGCAATGGGGTTTGAAGCCCAGAACCTCGGAGCCATCACAGTTCGTACGTGCAGTTTGGGTTCTTATTATTTTGTAATACATTCCTCATACATTTTTAAAAAATGCATTAAGTACTCCAACTGATAAATCCTCAGCTCGTGCCTTTGTGAGAATTTCTGGTTTTCTTTTTGTCAGTTCATGTTTCCAGCGATTCTCAAACCCTCCCACAAAGCCATCGCCTGGTATACCATCCTTAAAAGAAGCGTTTCTACCAACAGACTTGATCTAACTAGCCACCATGTGCACTAATCTTCTCTATACATTGGCAGTAAACTTTAATGCTTCAACTATATAACGTTCCTCATTTGGTTTCAGTAATGTAGGTCTTCCAGCACCTTTTTTTAGTTTCACGATTCTTCATTCTCCTCCTCAAAGTTTCAGATGGTATGTTGAGTTCTTTAGCTGCAGTTCTGACAGTCTTAGGACCTTCATTAATTTTTTTTTTTTTCTGTCAAAGCTGTTTCTATATCCGCTTCATCATAAGTTTTCTTCAACTTCCGAACATAAGTGCGTGGTATGGTTGCAGGAATCACTGACCCAAATTACCCCGGAAAAAGTTTTTTTTTTTTTTTTTTTCCACAAACACTTGATGAATTACAAACAGTCACTATACAGTTGTGTTCTATAGGTCTCAAATGTTATTCTGGACACAATTTCGATGGCTTGATTGCTTTCAGACCTGAGCACGGTTAGTTCAGAATCACGGGCTTCTCACATAGATACATGAAACATTTACCGATTAAATTTCAGACCTATCGGTTCATCCTGTAACATGAAAATAAATATTAAATATAAATTTTCTATGTGAGACTCAAATTACCCCAGGTGACCCTATTGTATGTCAACTCGCCGTATAAGTATTTGACAAATACAGTGCAGAAAAAATAAACAGATTACCCCATTCACTGCCTTTAGGCTGGCTTGAGTCCCCCAAACAATAAAGCTTACCTAATCCCCTCTAGTACAATAGTTCCGACTGACGGATGTTCTGTTACAGGCCATGCACTTTTTTTTCTCACAGCTTCAATTTATGGAAGACAATTCAACGGCAGTAACTATCAATTTTGCAATAATCATCAAACCCAACGTACTTGGCAGTATATGTCAGGAGTAAAAAGCATGTGATCATGCATCACATATCAAAATGTGCCTCCCTCAATAATAAAAAGAAATACGTTACTTACCTCCTCGTCTGGTAATTGAGCCTTGAATTCCTCCATTTTGGATTCCGTATCGTGAATAATACCCTCAGCCTGATTCACAGTCTCTACTCGCTCCTTCTTAATTCTGTCTTGAGCTGCATATTGCTCAGCATTGCGTACCATATTCTCGATTTCATCCTTGCTCAAACCTCCTGACGACTGGATTACGACTACAGAAGAAACAGGAAAAACAGCGTTAATATTTAACTTCTTCGATATGTAATGCTTACTATATATTCTACGTTAGCAGTCCGCATAAAGATATGCTATTCAGGTAAAGAAGTAAAAAATCTGTACTCTTGGACAAATTACAGTTGACACTTGCGTCGACTGATCGCAAGCGGAATTTGAATCAATGTATTACTTTTAATTATAACTGGTCTGAATGGTAAAATTTTACGGTAATCTACGACGAACAAAACAACAGCGTAGAAAAAAGATTCTAGAGAATTTAACACCTAACTAACTGACACCTGGGTCCCCAGGACCCGAAAGAATTTTGTTTCTCCTTGTCTTAATAACCTTTCAGTCGATGTTCGAGTTTGAATAATTGTTTCCCTGCAATTAGCATTAGAATATTTTCATGTTTTTATGAACGATGGATCTTCTTGTTCTTTGTGATCAAGATGGATCTTCTTGAACGAAGTTCTTTTGTGACTGACATTGATGACATGTCGTAAATATGAGAGTAAATCTTACGTTCATTACTACACTTCTTTCTAATCAACAATATGAAAAACACGTAGTTCTAATATGTTTGATTATAGATTATGGATGCCATTTGGCTTGATAAGATAAAATGAAGTTTATGGGCGGTAACAGCACTATGGCTTACGCCCGTCCCGATACGGGAAAGACCCTTATCTTGGTCATGTCAAAACTTAGCTGTTGATTAAAATAATAAAAAAGAAGATGTAAAAGGTCTTCACACTCAACCTACTGGTGTAAATGGTCAGTACAACGAGGATGCCCGTAAATGGGCCCTCGCAAGATAAAACAAAAATAGACCATAAAACTTAACAGCTAAGGAGCATATTCATATAAAATAAACGGAAATCATAAAAATCTGCAAAAACAAGTAAAAATATTACTGTTTAAGTTTATATCTCGGTTTCCCTTTCCTTCCCACGAGATTAAAATCCATATCCATCAGGTGGTCCTCAACCATGTCGGAAGACAAAGATGAACTTGGTTGATGGATAGTATGTGCAGACTCTTCCTGAGCTAATTGTGCAGCCAAAACGCTCGTCTAAGTCTTAATGCTTGTAGCGAGAGGCGAAGTTCGAGCTAATTTGGAGACTTTATAAGGACTATAAGTAGTCTTAACCCGTGGAGTTCTAGAACTCTGCACAGGTGCTTTTTGTCCCTGACTCTGTGTCGGCATATTGTGAGAAGTCTCTGATCCTTTGGGAGGCGTCCGAGGGTCTACATGCACATCAGACTCGGTTTGAGTTGATACATTAACTGTCTGGGTACCAACCGAGACAGTTTTTACTGGTATCCTGGCTACCACATGTGAAAACGCACCAGACGGAAGGGTGCGCTGAGACACACTTATTCGACGTTTAGCATCACCAGCGGATATTTTCTCTAAGACCATCAGCTCTCTAATGCGTTTTTCCTCCTGAAAAATAGGACAGTCACACGACCAGGCCGTGTGATCACCCTTGCAATTAACACACTGAGGTTTCAGTGACTTACAAGGATCCGCACCATGGCTACTGGTTCCGCAAATTGCACATACAGCAGAGGTCACGTTACATGACGTGCTGGTGTGTCCATAATGTTGACATTTAAAACAGCGGAGCGGATCTGGTATATAAGGACGGACAGGCAAGCGATAGAAAGCTGCCTTCACGTCCTTAGGAAGCTGAGGCATGGCAAATGTCAAAATTAATGATCCTGTGGGTTGTAATTGGCCAGTTTTTCTGCTGTTGATACGTTTAACATTGACTACGCCTTGACTGGCGAGTTTTCTTTTAATCTCCTCTTCAGGAACATCTTGAAGATCCCAACAAGTTATTATGCCCTGTGTAAAATTCAGTTGGCGGTGTGGCTCAACTACAACTTCAAGAGTGCCAATTGATATCTTCAGGAGATTATTTGTCTGTTTGTCAGTAATGTCTCCACTAATAAGGTGCCATTCCGAAGCTTTTTAACATTGTGTAGCTCGCCTGCAACATAAGTGTCTTAGAATTATGAAAGGGGATACCTTCTTCAAACCACCTGGATTGCCATTTGGCTTGATTTCTCAAATGTACCATTCTGTTTGATTTTATGGCCTTCAGGTATCTAAGGCTCATGCCGGGGGTAAAAGGATGCGGGAAGGTGTCAACCAGGGATTATGTTGAATGTACTATCCCACCTTTGCCTAAGGAAAAACCCTGAAAAACTTCAAAAATATAAACCTCGATTATACTTTTTCCACGTAGTTGCCAAAATTAAAAATTGGTTAGGACGTCGAATTCTAACAAGTGACACAAACCACGCAAAACACATCTAGTAGTCAGGATGTAATGGAAACGTATGCCCAAAATTATTTTCCCCACAACTTCTAATTAGGAAATTTCTGCAATTTTTTACTTACTTTGTTGTTCTTTTCCAGTTCCCTTGTCCCTAGCTGATACATGAACAATGCCATTGGCATCTATGTCAAAGGTGACTTCAATTTGTGGCACTCCACGTGGTGCTGGAGGGATACCTACTAACGTAAACTGGCCCAGTAATTTATTGTCGGCAGCCATTTCTCGCTCACCCTGGTGAACTTTGATCTCTACCTGAGTCTGGCCATCAGCAGCAGTTGAAAACACCTGTAAAACAAGGACAAAATTAATACGTCGTCGACGAGTGCTAGAAAGCGTCTCCTTCTTGAATAAAATAAGGACAAAAATATTTAAAAAGTGTGTCCGAAAGGCATGGTGATAAACATGGTGATCTCTACACGAAGGCGAAGGTAAACAAAGTATACAACCTGAAAGTATTTAAGTGGTATTTCAGTTATCACATTTCACAGATCGAAACTGCTTTCAGATATTTTTACATTGCCTTGTTTTAATGATATGATTACTCTAGGATTTTAATTAAAGTACGATAATTTTTAGTAAGAAATTATTCTAAAAGTAAAACACAAAAAAAAGTTGTTTCTACCTAGGCGCCGTAAGTCTAATTTAAGAGACGTTGAAATATTACATAAAAACATTTTAAATTAATTGAAAACCCTTTCCCTGTAAGCAAAAATAAGCAGATACCCAACCCGTTCTCCTGGTGCTTACGTAAGACTTGTTGAAATTGTATGTGTATGAATCTTACATAAGAACTACTCTGACCCCTGAAAAGTTACCACTATTTCACTCTTTCTAGTGCTTAATTTACTCTGCCCTGTGAACTTTCTTCGTTCACACTTGTAAATATTCTTCAACATTTCTGGAAATATAATTCTATTGTCAGCGAATAACAATGCATATATTTTCTCTTCAATCGTTCCTTCTACCTCTAACAGAATCTCGACCACCCAATCTTCGAAAATCAAGCTCCATTTAAGTATCTCACATACCTATTACAATTTATCAAGCCATATGAGTATTCGACTACAAATTAGGTGCCCTGGGTTCAAATCCCGGCCAGGGCGCTGGAGGTTTCTTCAGTGCTTCTATGCCTGGCGTTCTGAGATGCACTCAGCCTGAGCACCTTTGGAGGTGAAGACGGTCGAGAGTCGGACTTCGCTTATGTCATATATCGAGAATATGTGGAGCGCTACCTCCACATCCAACATGCGCCCTTCACAACTGATGTGCACTGCACAGGGACTTTAACACTTTACTAACAATAATCCGCGTAACACAGAACTGGTGAAAAAAAAAATAGTACTTCCTGAAATTGACAACTACTGTTAAACGGTTTACCATTTGAAATAAGAATTGAAGCTTTCCTGGCGGCGAATATTATACAGATGTTCTCGGGATATCAGCCAGGTGAAGTCCGACGATAGAGCCGACGTTTCAAGAACAGACATTGTTCTCATCTTCAGGGCAAGTATACTGAGACCAGTTCATGTGTAACGGTAGGGGGCGGAGCTTAAGAATCTGTGTCTCTGATTGGTTGGCCTATAGCTTGACGCTGATTGGTCGTTTTCATGTATGTTTTCTTTATGACTGGTGTCCAAGTCCGACTAAGTTGAAATCCTGTATCTCTGTTGACATTATTACGTTCTTGTAGTATGGCAAGAGATTCTTTTATTATCCTATCCCAGTAATTGGAGCTCTTTGAGATAATTTTAGTGTCAGAAAATAAAATTCTATGGTTTTCTGTTATGCTGTGTTCTGCCAGGCCTGATTTCTCCGGATAAAATAGCTTGATGTATCTTTCATGCTCCTTGCATCGATGTTCTACTGTCCGTCCTGTTTGTCCTATGTATGTTTTTTTTTCCGCATTCACAAGGAATGCAGTATACTCCTGGTGTCTTAAGACCCAAGTCGTCCTTAACTGGACGAAGTAGGTTTCTGATTTTTGACGGCGGTCTATGAATGGTTTTGATGTTCTGTCTCCTCAGGATTCTTGCAACCTATCCAGAAAGTTTACCAGTGTAGGGCAGGACTGCAATATTGACTGGATCTTCAGTTTCTGGGGTGGTCTTCTTCTTGCTGGAAAAGGTCCTTTTTAGGACCAAACGAATGTCATCTTTCTTGTATCCATTCTGCAGTAAGGTCTTCTTGAGATGTGCTAGTTCACTAGGGAGGCTTTCTTGGTCTGAGATGGTTTTTGCTCTAAGTGCAAGTGTGCTGATAACTGTATTGCGCTGCGATTTATGGTGAAAACTGTTTCCATTAAGGTAAAGGTCGGTATGGGTAGGCTTCCTATAAACACTGTGGCCCCAACTTCCATCAGGTTTGCGACGAATGAGGATGTCTAGAAATGGTATGCAGCCCAGCCTAACATACATAGGACAAACAGGACGGACAGTAGAACATCGATGCAAGGAGCATGAAAGATACATAAAGCTATTTTATCCGGAGAAATCAGGCCTGGCAGAACACAGCATAACAGAAAAACATAGAATTTTATTTTCTGACACTAAAATTATCTCAAAGAGCTCCAATTACTGGGATAGGATAATAAAAGAATCTCTTGCCATACTACAAGAACGTAATAATGTCAACAGAGATACAGGATTTCAACTTAGTCGGACTTGGACACCAGTCATAAAGAAAACATACATGAAAACGACCAATCAGCGTCAAGCTATAGGCCAACCAATCAGAGACACAGATTCTTAAGCTCCGCCCCCTACCATTACTATATATAGTACACATGAACTGGTCTCAGTATACTTGCCCTGAAGATGAGAACAATGTCTGTTCTTGAAACGTCGGCTCTATCGTCGGACTTCACCTGGCTGATATCCCGAGAACATCTGTATAAAGGTTTACCATTTATTAAAATCTTTGCACGCAAAGCCCAGCGATATGCTTTAATTCACAGAAAATGGCCAATAAGAATTTTCCTACTCCGTAAACTTGCATAGGATGGAACTTGGAGGTACTGACGAAGTGTCAATGCACGTCGCTTGTTCTGACTGCACTATATTCAGCCATTTTGCACTGAAATAAAACTCCTACCAAAAACTCACCTGACTCTTCTTTGTAGGAATGGTTGTGTTTCTAGCTATTAATCTGGTGAACACTCCTCCCAACGTTTCAATACCTAGAGACAACGGAGTGACGTCCAACAATAAAACATCTGTAACGTCACCAGCCAGAACACCTCCTTGCACAGCTGCACCAACTGCAACAGCTTCATCTGGATTTACCGACCTGCTTGGCTGACGACCAAAGATGTCTTGCACTGTGGTTTGGACCTGAAATCAGAGTAAAATATATATGCAACTGAACTGTGGAACTTCCTTTCTGTACTATTATAAATAATTTCAGTGTGATCCTTAAAACTAAATTTACATTACGTGAGCTAGACGTGCATTTATGCCTAAAAATGGCAACCAAGTAAGAAGTATACATCTCTTAGTTCACACTTGTGAAGAAGGCTTCGTCAAGTTAACATGACAGGGATCGCCTGGTGCAACTGAGGAAAATCCTTTAAATCCGCAGTACGGATGAGCGGCAGCAAGATTCAAACCTTGCGCAGATCTGAAATTCGCAAAACAACCGCTACTTCATGCGCATGCGTTACAATACAATAAATTAAAGTCACATCAATACAGAAAAGACAGCTGTTTAGCCAGATAACATTTCACTACGTTATCTAAACAGACGGATTATCGATATTCAGTAAATTAAATGCGTTTCTTATCACTAATTTCTATTTTTTCCTTCCTTCCTTCTTCACTCTCCGCCAAAGTAGCACGCTGAATACAACTGCTCACTTAGTAAAAGGATTTGTAGAACGCCGTCCGTCATGCTCTTCCGGGATGATGTACAAAAATTCCTTTGTAGACTGTCATGTAGCAAATAGGATACAGTTTTCTTATGATAGTCTTTAGTTAAGCTTCAGGGAACAAAAATTGCTTCGAGAAAACTGACCGTTCTTGTCACTGGAACCGACGCAATTTCGAATGCACCAGAATCTTTCAGGACAGTCTTCGGTCACAAACTTTGAAACATTTGAAAATAATAATAAAAATGACGCAGGAACAAATTATACCTATATTTTGGATAAGCAGGCAGGTTTATAGATACCCTCGCACGACACACACAGAGAAAGACGGCAACATTTTGCTGAAGGCATGTTCACATAAGGAGTGGAAATGGTTAGAGATGAGTGGTATTCAACCGAATTTTATTTATGGCCTTTAGGCACCTAAGACTCAGGCTGGGAGGGATAGGGAAAGGGAAGGTGTCGGCCAGGGCCTAAATTGAAGGTGCAATCCCGACATTTGCCTGGCGTGATTGACGAAAAACTTGTCAGGATGTTCGGCCGCTGGGATCGAACCCACGAATTCTGGAATGCTACGCCAACGCTCTACCACTGAGTTACGGCGGATCGGTAGAGGAGTGCACGACTACGTAGGGTGTCCACAATAATGACTTCAGATACTGTAGTGCAATTAATGTACCTCAAATACTGAAGAGATTACATACCAAATGTTCACAGTAATTCTGTAAATATCGTAATCTCACAAGTAAGAATGCACAGTGTGTTCAAGTACTTTTTACGTGATATTGTATTCGTGTACGTGAGAATATTTCCCAAGGTATAACGCTGCATCTACAAATTCAAGCCTTGAGAGTTCTAACATTCTAATTCAAGAGTTGGATCAATGCCGATTTTTTATTTTCGTTTTTCTTTACTGCTGAAATCGCTTGATTTTTGTGAATATCAAAACCTATAACAATGAACAAAAAAGAAAATTAGAATAGACAATGATCGAGCTCTTCAATTGGTTATAAACTATATTCCCTGAAAGTTAGAACTCTCTAGGCTTGAATTTCTAGGAGCAGCATTGAAATTTCGAGAAACGATAAAAATACATTAGACATATACGGAGGTAGTGCTGCCATCTTTTGTTGGAGATCGTGGCCTTACATTAATCTTAAGTCCAAGTTTTACATGGCAAGAGCAAACCAATATTCAATACAGATTGACGTCAATATTCCAAATGTTACGCTTGCAACTGCCGGCGTTACTTGGGGTGTTGTCAAATTTTGTGCAATGTACGGACCCAGAAATTTTTTCACTGGCAGTTTTCTATGAACCTGAGTGTACCTTTAAAACTCACTGCAACAAATTTATTAGCGTATTTTAATGTGTGCTCTAGGGTTAGTCATTGACCACTCTCCCACCATTGGTATTCTATGAGTATTAAGAAGGTATTGTTGAGCGACGGTAAAAAACTAAATTAATTACAGTGAAGTGATAATCTGGAGGACAGAGTGGAATTAAACGCTCTGCCGCTAGTAAAATTCTTTACTTAAAAGGAAACTGATAGTGCGTGCTGGTTTTTAGTTGAAAAAACTCCATGTACACTTACCTTAGGCATCCTCGTCATTCCTCCAACTAAAATAACTTCGCCAATCTCAGACTTATTTACTTCTGCATCTTGCAAGGCCTTCTGGCAAGGAGAGACAGTCTTTTTGATCAAATCACCGACCAAGCTTTCAAACTTGGCTCGAGTTAGCTGCAAAATTACAAAATAATTGACATTCGACATTCAAGTATTAGCATAAACGCACAATGAAAGGATCTAACTTTTCTGTAACTACTGATGGTGGAATTAACGTAAGCTTTTACCGTTTACATTAATCGTTTGATGGTGCTTTATACTGGATCACGTGAAATGTTAACTACTTACTTAAAAAAAAAAGTACCCAGGCAGGTTCTTTTAATATATTTCGGAAATTCTATGACACATGATGTGTTTACATGGATAAAATGACATAATGAAAAATGCTCAAATTTCGCGTTTTCTAAATCTGCTTTAAAAGTTAAAGAATTCAATAAACAACAATCTGAATAGGTTAAAAATTTATACACTTAAATAAATATAACTAGTCTCTCGTCGGTAAAAAAACTAATGAATTTTAAAGGTAGTGGTTTCATTTTCCTTGTTAAGTTTTTAACTATTACAAATAATTAAATCTGCTTATTAGTTTCTAAATAATTCTCGGATGCTTGTGCAAAGGGTGTTAAGTCAAAACACTCTTTCTGGGAAAAATGAATTGAAAATTCAAATCATAAGTGATTTCTTGAGATACCTGAGAATAAACGAGTTCATAGCTTCGGTACAATTTTGAATTTGATTTAGCCACCTATACACACATGTAGAGAATGTTTTTCTCTTTCCAGTGATACATAAAACTAAAAAAATGAGAATTCTGTGACTTAACCTCCTTTGCACAAGCACCCGAGAATTATCAAACACAGCAAACTAAGGCTGTGGGAGGTTTATTCTTATCTGCGAACCCCCATCTCTGGCTGCCTCAAAAACCAATCGTCACGGCTTTAAGTTACAATCAATTCCTAAGTTTCCTCCTCTTAATACCCAGATGTGGGAAAAGGCGTAGTTCTATGTCCATAATTATACACCCATCCCGATCTCAAATCATGCCTTCTTAATTATGTGGAGGATTGAGAATTACGTCAGGTCTGTTTGCAAATTTGAGTAAATGAAGAAAAATTCAATTTCGTTTTAATTACATACACATCTTTCGTTTTTTTTTTTTCATTTTAATTCGATTAAAAAAAACCAAACGAACCGTGTAAGTCATTTCGGTTCAAAACTGTGTATCTTTTAGAAGTTAGGGTCATTTACAACTTGCTTATGTTTGTAATCACGTCTGACTTACACCATTATGTATCTCAGTTTTCCATATAGAGGCTGAAGGCCACAGGATAAAAAGGACTGAGAAAGACTACTACGTTCAACCTAATGCTGATATCTGAGGGATGGAGTTTTCGTGTTGTTTAAAGTAAATTCTTACAAGGTATCGAAGACAAAATATTGTTAATTCGAAAGGTTGTATACATCAAATTAGGAATTCGACGCAAAAATATTCAAACTGTTCCATCATACTTACCTTAAGATTCATGTGTTTCGGACCTGACGAATCCATTGTCAGATATGGCAAGTTGATATCAGTCTGAAGAGAGGATGAAAGTTCAATTTTGGCCTTTTCTGCTGCTTCTTTTAATCGCTGCATAGCCATCGGGTCCTTCGTTACATCTACTCCTTGCTATAAAACGTAGAAATAATTTAACAACTTGCATTTCTTTCCCACTTTACACGAATGTTTCCATTAAGAAAGATGATGAATGTAACAAACTCTTGACAACTTGTCCATTTTTAAAACTGTACGATCTCTTATCGCTCACCTACATGCTCAGTAACTTCATTCCACATAATATATTAAGAGACGAAAAATATACAGCATCATTGCATGTAGGTGCATTCTGTACTATATTATATATATACACAGATGCTTATCAGAATAATGGAAACACCTGTAGTTGGCAACACGTCAGATGTATGGGTTGGCAGTGGTGCCGTGGCGACCGCAGCGCCGGACTGCTGGTGGTGGTGTGTTAGGTCGGTCTCCATACTACGTCAGGCGTCGTGGAACAGGAGTGTGCAGTGGCTGCAGCAGACGGAGCTAGTGTAAAATGGGAGACCTCTCAGAGTTTCAAAGAGGGCAAATTGTTGGTGCGCGGTTATGTGGAGTGAGTGTGACGGCAGTGGCTAGTGTGTTAGGTGTGTCGCCAGGGACAGTGTCGAAGGTGATGACGGCCTACACAACACACGGGAAAACCACATCGGGGAAGCGGAACAGTGGGCGGAAGAAAAGCATCAGTGACAGGGCACGCCGGGTATTAAAGCGCATTGTCACGCGGAACCGTCGTGCCACTGCGGCGCAAGTGACGGAGGAACTCAATCAGCACCTCCCCCAACCTGTTTCGACAATCACAGTCCGCCGCGAATTACATGACATGAACTTACGGGGTCGTGTTGCACGGGCCAAACCTCTCATCAGGGACCAGAACGCTTTAGCACGCCGCAAATGGTGCCGCGACCATGCAACTTGGACCGTTGACGACTGGAAACGTGTGGTATGGTCGGATGAGTCACTATTCACCCTATTCCAAAAAACGGGCCGTGTTTATGTGTGGAGAACGCCCGAAGAAGCGTATGATCTGCAGTGTCTCCGCCCAACTGTGAAACATGGCGGCGGCACGGTGATGCTGTGGGCCGCAATATCATGGTTTTCATTGGGTCCTGTGGTCACACTTCGCGGACGCATCACTGCCAACGATTATGTCGCAATTTTAGGAGACCACTTGCATCCTATGGTCCGGATGTTGTTCCCGGACAATGACGCCATATTCCAGGATGATAATGCACCCATTCACACAGCTGGAGTTGTTGCAGCGTGGTTTGAGGAACATCGGGATGAAGTTCAACACCTCCCCTGGTCCGCCCAATCCCCAGATCTCAACATAATTGAACATCTGTGGTCCATCTTGGAAACAGGACTCCGGCGACGATTTCCACCTCCATCCTCTCTCAGAACTGGCCGATGCCCTGCGCGAGGAATGGTGTAATATTCCACTTGCTAACATTCACGACCTCTATGCCTCCATCCCACGTCGCATCAAGGCTGTTCTGAAGGAGAAAGGTGACCCGACACCATATTAATCTGGTAATTTGCACTTTCGTTCAGGTGTTTCCATTATTCTGATATGCATCTGTATATATATATATAAATAAATAAACCTGTGTGTAATTCAATAAATAAATAAAAATCACATACTCTTTGCAATATTAAAACTTATCATATTCACACATTTTCCAATTATGGTCGAATGTAACTCTAATATCATTGAACTTCACTTACAACTGAATAGTTCACACACGAACAACGCTGTAACCAACACTATAAATTTTACAGGAGACAATCGATCATATTGCCGTTACAACGTTTTTCTTCCAACACGCATTTTAGGGGAACAAAGAACTGCCCTCTCTTGCCAAATCTGAAACTAAAACGGCTACCATGTTACTAAAATGTTCAATAAAACGTACTTCGGTTATTACATCACAGCTGCAGTGACAAAACGCATAGTTACAACGCTTCTCGTATTAACCCGGATTAAGGTGAAAAACAGAGGTACGTCTTTTTTTTACTCTATTGAGATCTATTAAGTTTTATTTTCTAATATAAAAAATACCACGTACTTATAATAGATTCAACAGAAGCAAAAATGTTTATATAGGGTACTTATCCAGAAATGGACACTTTTCTGTTAAAAAAATCTGCTACTTTTACAAATATTTTTCTATTTAATTACGACTGTTAGATAGTGGCTTAGTCATTAGTCATGTAAATTGGTTCTCTATGATTATGAAATTTTTCTGGAAAATTAAATTAATATATTCTCAAAATCCATGGACTGTAACAAGCTTCATGTTTACTTTAACAGAGGTCATACAATAAAATTATACATGATTTGAAATTCTGACGGTTATTAATTTGGAAAGGATTGTACGTTACTGTGGCTGGTATAATTTTACTATAATTATCTTAGTTACAACGTTATACATCGTTGAACTTTGTAACCAAGTCAATGCATCAACATCACGGAAAGAAATTCTAACAAATCTCGTAAGATTGCAACACTGATCACTTCTTCCACGTACATAAGGAAGGAGGCAACCATGTTTTTTTCCCCACTATAATGGAAAGTAAGGCAACAGTAGCGTCTTAGTGATTAAGGTGCGTAGCTTCATTGTTTCATCTCTATGGTTTCTATAAAATAAAATGGGTTTTGATAAAAATAACAAAGAGTTTCATAATTTAAACAAATATTCCTGTAATCTTGTTAGATTCAAGAGCTGCCTTCCGTACTCCATAGTACTTCGTCGACACTGATACCTTAGAGTTTTGAAATATATGTTTTAGCAATATAATATCTATATGAAAAACTACTTTTTTCTTACTTTTTTGGTCGCGTGTACAGTAGCGCCGCTGTATTAAAAAAAAGTATGGTTGGTCAACTCGTGGCCATTTTGATTCTTCTTGCTCTTCATTCATATTCCATGGGAACTGCCAAATATAAGTCAATTCCAGGGAGAGTAGGAAAAAAAATAAATAATTTCTTCAAATATGCTGATTATCGATCTCGGCTACACTGACATGAAATTAAGACCTTGGAAGTGATCTATTTCTGGACAGGCATTCACGCATAGGATAAAATTTAAACGATTAGTAAAAAACAAAGTAAAATTGAATATATGGGGCTTTGCCCATCCCGATACGAGAATCAGTTTCTGGTTAGCAGTTCTCAACAAAGCTGTTAAAATAAAACCAGAGATATAAATAAAGGGCCTTTATCGAATCACACAGTGGTCTGTGAAACTTGCTCTGTTCTTATTTAAAAATAGCGCTATTCAAATTAATTAAACAAAAAATGTAAACTAATCTTATTTTAACTGGCAATTACCACAAACAACTACTACGTTTTTAGGAAAAGGAAAAAAAAAAAAAAAAGAGTGCCGTGAAGTTACAATTACGCTCGCATGGCTGACAGACTACTCGCAATCATGTATGCTCTGGGGATGTCACACTTTGTCAATAAATACTTAGTATACATTATCGCTTACCTCCTTTCTGAATTCGGACACTAAATAGTTAACGAGCATATTGTCGAAATCCTCTCCGCCAAGGAATGTATCTCCATTAGTAGACTTCACTTCAAACACACCCTTCTGGATTTCTAGAATTGATATATCGAACGTTCCACCTCCTAAATCATACACTGCAATACTGCAAACAATAAGCGTAAAATAATTAGAACATGTTACACCTTAATTCATTAATGAAGCACAAGTTATTAATTTTTTTTTGGTATTAACTTCAGAATTTAGAAATCATCGAATTACTTACATGTTAAAAAAATATTTCAGGATGCAGACATATTAGCATAGTAAGAATGCACTGTCTTTTTATCTATATGTATATTACATAAGTCAGATATGTAATTAAAAAAGACCGAAGTAAAATTCTTTTGAAGAAATATTTAAAAAATATCTTGCCTCTTCTTTGTATCTTTAGAAACAAAAAATCGGCATTAATCCGACAAGCATATATAAGTAGCAACAGAGAAATTTTATTTATTTATTTATACTCACATCATATTCAATCATTTCAAAACGATAATCTCTCCAGTTCCCACCTTCCCCTACTTTCTACAAAATTAACATTTCAATAGTATCTGGACACGAAGTATAATATTAGGTACTACAGCGATAGTGCTAATATCATTACTAGCTTGTTTAACAGTACAACATAATACTACCTGAAATTCAGTTATTTACATTTCCGTACCACTTGCTCACTAAAAAATAAAAAAAAAAAAAATCCCTTTCAGCAGGCCTACAGGTTAAGGTAGATCTCGAAGATTTTTTTTTTTTTTTTTTCAAAAATTCAAATCTCGCCTTATATGAGCGCTATCGAGAAACTAGTTATTGATTTATAGATTAATCATCAAGGGCTTTTCAACGATACCCCACAAGACGTGGTTTTAAAAATTTCGAATTTCCACCCCACCCCCGAATTGTTGGTAAGATGAAGGTAAAATGAAGTGTATGGGCAGTAACAAGCACCCTGAATCGTTGGTTTCACCGTGAAGTTCATAGGGAGTACTACAATTTATGCAGACAAAGTTTTCCTCTAAACTCCATAGGTGCTGATAAATATTTTTTTTCAAAATGTCAACCTATTCCCCCTACTACCCCCTTGCGCCGATTTTGCTCATTAACGAACTTAGCCGAGCTATTAAGCCTAGAAATAACATAACATGTGGTTCAAATATCTTCAAAATTATGGCCGCTAGCGTGTAAATATATATATAAATGTATATTTTCAAAATTTCAACCCCCTCCCCGACCAACCCCTTGGGCCGATTTTGCTCATTAACAAACTTAACCGAGCTATTAAGCCTAGAAACAACATATCAAAATTTGGTTCAAATATCTTCAAAATTATGGCCGCTAGCGTGTTAATATGTATATATATCGAACCGATCTCAATAGGTAGATTTTTCTTCGAAACCTACCTAAAAAGGGGGTTGATTGAAAGAAAAACAGAGGTTTTTTCCCTATTTTGATCTATGGAAATAGAAGAAAAAGCAGAAAAATAAAGGAAACATATACATATAGCAGCCAGTGCGGATGTCGTGGCAATGAACTAACTGGGTTGGGAACGGTGTTAAATATACCTAAAGATGGAATTTGATTAAAATATGGTGGAAGTTCGCAATCTGTTTTTTTTTTTTTTTTTTTAAATCAAGATTTCTGGAGACTTACTGGCACGTAAAGTAAAAACAAACTAAGTAATGGTTTTATAGACAAAAGCGCTCCCGTGTATCAAATGTTCCTTTAAGAAACCCGCAAGAAATAGTCAACGTCTTATTTTCTCCACTCTGAGGCGATCCAAAGGTGTATGAATCATCTCTGACTAGTAGTTCCTCCGAGATCTGGGGGAAGGGAATACAGGCGCAGAAAGTAAAGCGATTTAAAAGGATCTGCCATCCCCACCCTTTGAGACCACGGCGGTGAGTTGTATCGCTTATCTCTGTCCGACTTGTAGTTCCTGAGATCTAAGGGTGGGGGTACAAACGGACAGAAGATAAATTGTATAGCTTCCCTGTATGCATACGGGTGCGCTAACAACTTTGTACTGCATACCTGCCTAAGACAAATAAAACTGATTTGTACTGCTATGAATTCGTTCTTGCACTACGGACGTGTTCAAAAATAAAAAAAAAATATATACTGATTACGATGATCCTATGGTTAGCAGACTGCTAATAAAAGAATTCTGAAGTATAAAGAATATGCACAGCAGCTATCACCATTAATTAGATAAAATTTGCCTTGTTATTTCCGCGAAGAAGATGGTATAGTTCGTTTCATCAAATCATGAGCACAGACGATCTGTACAGAGAATGTAATCCTATATTTCAACAGATGTCTTTTCGAAGATAAAATTAGTTCCTTCGGAAATGGCAACTGCGTTGTCGAATGTCATATCTTGGCAGAGGCTGAGTGCCAAATCTTGGCCAAAGGCAAAAAATATCTGCGATGAGGTCTGAAGGGCATGCATAGATATTGCAAAGGGTAATGATTCATTCTTCAGTATGCGATATAAGGTTCATTAAAAAAACAAACCCTGCCATCTTTCTTATTTCAAGTCCCCATGATTTGGGGGGGGGGGGGGCCAAAGAAAAATAAAATAAATCCATTCTATTTAGGAGACCAAAACCCATTTGATTTCGGTTTATCGTATACCACCTTTCAGTGTGAATTAGCTTACTCTAAGATTAGTGCTTCATCAGGTTAATGTTCAGTTTCCTTTAAGGGATACGTATAAAGGTTATCTCATGTCGTGTTTCACACTTCTGAACGATTGTTTTAGCTTCCTTAAACTCAAATTTGAGTTATTCAGGACAAACTAAACACAAAATACAGTGAAAACATTCTCAATAGCATATGCTATAAATAACGGAATATCTTCGGATGATTTTTCACTGATATTCTTAGCTTATGAGTTGTGCTACCCGCAAAGGTAAAACAATCAAGAACTGAACAAGGTTGCTCACATCGTTCTTTGAGCTTACTGAGTGTCCTTTAGGACAACCCAACTACAAACAAAGTTAAGGGATTTGACAGCCTACTCATTTGAGACAACGTTTATTCTTCTGGCTGAATAATGCTATTGTTCTAGCAAAATATAAATACGTGTCGTGCAATAACAACATACTGCATCGATATCAATGTATGTATAATGTCAGGTCAAGTATTGTACTAACAAAACGTTAACTACAGCTTTTTACCATCATTCTTTGAACTGTAGATACAATGGTTAATTTACATGCTCAGCAATTTTTCTCCACATTGTATATTAAGAGACGAAAAATACAAACCATCACTGCATGTAAATTAACCACATACTCTTCTCATGTAATTAATGTAATCTGATTTAGAAAACAAGGGCAACTACCCCTCAGAACCTTCAACAGAGGTATTTTAATATAGCAATATTGAAACCTAAATATACAATACAAGTACTCCCCATAAAATCTGCATTTCCCCAACAAATACCTCACTCAGATGTTTTGAAAACTAGCAAATGTAAACTAAAATCTTACTGACAAGGCCAATCTCTGATTACAATAGTTCACGTTTTTCTTTACTCCTTGCCCTTAACACATCTTTTTAATATTTAGGTCCCAAAATTAATTTATCCAGATATTTTACTTCAGAAAACTGCCACACACAGGTGTGTAGCATATGCTTTAACTTACACGTATATAAAATCAGAGTACTCTTAATGTAAACAATTACAAAGCTTACATTCTATCTTCTGACTTATCCATTCCATATGCCAAAGCAGCCGCAGTTGGTTCATTGATTACTCTCAACACATTCAATCCTGCTATCTGACCGGCATCCTTCGTAGCCTGAAATAAATACACGTGACCTCGATTACTTTTTATCATTAAGTTTTTGGTGATTTTACTAAGAACGGTAGTATTAGCTACAGTTATGTCTTACATTACTAAAATCATTAAATTTGGTATATTCTATCTTTTCTTGAATAAGACGAACATACAGCGACTGGGCATTGCTATCTATCAGATGTAGATAAGGTTTTCTAGCTGAGATTTCGAGAACACTGGATTTAATGTGTGTCTAACACGGATCGAACTTGTTAGCCTTTGATACCAGTCAGCAAGTTTAAAAGAACTATTAAACCACGAGCGTTCTGGTTTACCACTCCAAAAGCAATAAAAGCCAATAGTGTTGCACCAGACACTATACACATTATTTACAATATACACAAAACACTGAAAAAGTAAGGGTACTCGTTTTATCGAACAATTTCTGACCGTAATTAACTAATACTTAGGGTCTCCCTAGAAGCGTTGGACTCATGTCCGCGTGGTCCCGGGTTCTATTCCCGGCTGGAGTCCCACTTTTCGGCGTCCACCCAGCGTCGTGAGGAAAACTGGGGAGTCACGTGAATAAAGACGTGACGGCCACTCGGTCTAGAAAGCCCCTAATACGCCTGTTCGTGGCTAGGTGACGCGCAGAGTTGACCACACTGCCGTCACCGAGGTGGAAGCAGTTCCACCAAGCGCGGATAGATGGCGTTGGGGTAGGATCAGGACCTATCGGTCTGTAACGCCGGTGATACTCAAATGCGAACTATTCCGACATTTGAGTATCATTGTCTGACGTTATTTCTTCGAGCTCATAATAATTAGTAAAGTAACTCGCAATTCTTATCGTTACTATTTACTTACTAGATAATTAGTTAAAGAAAAATACTTTTTTTCTTTTCACCAATGTTTTAACATGTCGTAAGCCTGAACTCTTACAAAATTCCCAGGATTCAATGATAGAAATAGGTATAAAACAAGCGAATCGAAGTTTGAGAAAGTTAAACTACAATAAAACGAACATTTTAAAACGATTAAACAAAAACAACGAACTTCTAGAGTTACCTTATTGTTTACAAATACAGTACATGCAATCAGTAGATAATACTTATAAAAATTTTCACTGGTTCAAAACGATTAGTTGTTGAGTTTATAGATTTGGTTCGGCGTGTATCGAGAAAATGTTCTAAGGGCAACGGGGCGGGAAGTGCTGGTATACAGTTACGTTACACTAACAAACCAAGATGATGTTTGGTGGGAGATAGAATATATTGGTATCTTCAATATAGGAATGGAAAGCCTAGACCAACGTTGAAGATAGTGGCCAAGGAAGTCAGATTCTTTCAGTAGAAGAGTAGACACTGCAAACGATGGGTTTACCAAGGTTGCAAGGTTATGGATTTTGACAAGTAGATAGAATTTAAAACTGTTGGGTATTTGAATTTTATTTATAACCTTTAGGCATCTACGGTTCAGGCTGAATGGGGAGGGGAAAGGTGCCGGTCAGGGCCTATTTTGAAGGTGCCATCCCGGCATTTACCTAGTGTGACAGAAAAACTTCAGACTATATGTTTGGCCTCTGGGATTGTTGGGACAGACAGTATACGTAACTTATTACCCTGAAAAGTCTTGGAGAAAAAAAAAGTGTAGAAAATAACTATAAAAGTATCGGGATCGAGTATTGGTAAATTGATAATTGCATTCGTAACCTCTTCTGGGAAGCTAACAAATTATCACAACGGTGAAATACAGTATTTTCAATCAGTTTTTGAAATTCTTCCGTTAATGTTGACGACATTCTTTCAATAAGGAACATGAGATGGACTTTTCTATTCCAACTCAACGCTAATATCGGATCTGGAGCTGATAACTTGAAAATGACGAGCACTACAGAAAGAAAAAAATATCATCTTTTAATTTTCTTTAATTATTTTGATATGAGGGTTTTGTATCGTACCTAGTAACCTAAAATCATTCCTTACCTGTCTTTGTGAATCATTAAAATAAGCAGGTACGGTAATTACAGCATTCTTTACTGAGGTACCCAAATAACTCTCGGCTGTTTCTCTCATCTTCATGAGTACAAAGGCTCCAATTTGACTAGGTGAGTACATTTTTCCGTCGCTACCTTGAACCCAAGCATCGCCGTTTGATGCCCGAACAATTTTGTACGAAACAGTCTGCCTATTAATGGGAAAAAGAAAAAAATATATAATCATAATACAGCTTAAAATTTAAACGCCACACATATATTAAACTGACTTCCTACTTTGAACATTGTTACTCCAACAACAATAACACAAAAAACAGCAACAACGATAATCTAGTCTCTGGTCTTTATAAATATTTACGCAACGACCAATATCAAACAGCATCGGCTAGGATACTTCATAAATCCAAAACTAATACTGATTGATCAGTCGAAAAGTCTTACATAATTTATCAATGTCCAGAATTAAATACATACAAGGGTAATTTGCATGGCCTCCATTTCTGGACGGTTTACTCAGGAAACACAAATAACCCAACAGAAAAAAAAATTGGCTTTAGCAGTTTTTTAACATGTAGTGCAGCAATAAACTACAGTAGTATTTAAATCACAGTTTCCGGTTTAACCACATTACTCTTGGTCCCACCAAATTCGGTTAAGTGAGACTAGTGTATTAGGTTTACATTATTATAATGTATTTTTCACGCCATAACTAAATGTCCTTGCATCAGATAAAGGTATCTACGTAACACCTGCTACTCCCCATGCCATTCAATATGATCTCCGATAGTTTGGCTCCAGGGTTGCTTCCCACCTTTGACAATTCGTCACCCTCCAGCAGCATCGGACGAACATCAAGGTATCGGACTCAACACTTTCGCACCACATTCAGATGTTGAAAACTTAACTTTTCACGCATTCTCATCGTATAGTTTACGTACAGCTATGGACAAAGGTGTTTACTCATGTCTTTAGAAAATATTTCTCAAATCTGCTGGCATAAACATCTATGAACGAAAATTAAAGTTCGGAATAATTATGCCCACTGGGTTACACAAATATTCCTCTTCGCGATGAAACTTTGTAAGATATTTGAACTTAATTTTTTTTTCTTCAGTTAAATACTTTCCACGAAGTACGTCATGTTACTGTGCATATCTCTGAAAAACAAACAAAAATATACAATATATTAACCCTTTCCCCTTCCCTATCCCAGCCTGAGCCTTAGATGCCTCAAGGCCATGAACAAAATTCAAATTTAAAACTTATATTTGCAATAAGAAAAATTGCAGACGTGTGTCAAAATACTTCTCCATAGCTGTACAAATGCAAACATTCCTGGAGTTATTTTATGGTTAATTCTGAAGACAGGAGTTCGAATTTATTGCTAGTATTCTTGTTCGAAGTTAACAAAACATTTTTCAAAAAAGAGAAACTGCGTTCTATGACAATTTATAATATCTTTTAGTAGATTGGAAACTCGTCTTAAACAGCTTTTCATGCATAACAACACTGGGATAACAGTACAGTGGCAGATAGGATACTAAAACAGTTGAATATATCAAATTCGCAAACAACGCACCAGATTTTTTTTTTCTTATTTCGATTTCATACTGTGTCTGTGAAATTCTTATATTTCATCTTCTACATACTTTTTACTTAAAAATCGTCGAAAATATTCGGTAAGAAACGCCAGTGATACCAAAATAAGAAGAGCAATAATCAACGCAAGAATAATACTGCTATGTTTTAGTTGCCCACGCCCCGTCGCAATTGTAATTTTCATCTATCTTTCACGGAAAAAATGGTTACATGTGGATCACGTAAGTTAAAATCATGCAATCACTTTAAATCCTGTCATTAATTATACCAGACAGAAGATTGGTAACCAATCCTACATTCTCCAATTACTGCACGACTATTGGCAAATCCAGTAATATGAATAGTGTTCCACCAATCCATTGTCCACATTTCGTTACTTGAACCCTTTCATTATTAGTACCCATTATAAACACGAAATTTGATGAAGTGTTAAAGATAATATTTTTTTGTCTTCTTACAATTGACCCGTGTAGCCCTGCAGGAACATTCACCAATATTTAAGATGTCTCGTAATTTTTATTTTGGTAGTACAACGAACGGAAAATCAATTTCTAGCTAACGAACTAAAAGTATTCAAAATGCTTCGCAAGATATTTTGTTTCATACGCACTACACAACTTTACACAAAACTTCAAGTGAAGCACCGTTCTGTTAATTTGCGAAAATGAACTACATAAAGTACACATATGCAAGAAAAAAAATAAAGAAACACTACAAAATACTTACATATCCTTCTTAACTTCGGGATCTTCGAACCTTCTACCGATAAGACGTTTTGTTGCGTAAAAGGTGTTGGCAGAATTCGTGACGGCCTGGCGTTTAGCAGGCATACCAACCAAACGTTCGTTATCTAGTTAAAGAAGAAAAATGCATTAACCATTGATCAAAAATACGTGAACTCCCTTACCTAGTCCCTATAAACTTTCAAGAAGAGTTTAACGTTACTACAGCGTCTCTACAGAATTCACACAAGCCTTTTGCACGTAAGAAAAATATGAACCAACTAGGGAATCCGGATTGTAACAACCGAACTCTAGATATGAGTCTCGTACGTAACTATATTTAACAAATCCTGCAGTAACATTAAAAGTTCACATAACGAACATGCTTAAAATGTATAAGAATATTCTTCTGCACACTTGCGAAAATTGCAAATATTTCATTCAAATTAACTCAGGGTTCCCACTCATTTGCTAAGATCAAATTCCCTGACTTTTCCAGGTCACTACTAAAAAATTTCCAGGTATATACATAATTCCATGGGAAAATAAAGATACATCAAAATATTTCACTGTATTCTTTTCTTAAATTGCTTCATGGTTGGCACATTAGCCTCCAAGTAATTTCAAAAACGATCTAACATTAAATGCCTGCTGTAGCTAAATGAACTTCAAACAATAAGCTATCAAATTCCCTGACTTTTTAGTGCTAAGCTGGATTCCCGGACTATTTTAGGTTTTCCAGGTGAGTGGGAACCCTGTAACTCAATTCCTTGACTGTCATGACTAATGACTCAATTTCATTACTTTTTAGTGTCTTTCATGACCTGAAGACCCTGTTCTGAAGTAGTATATACAATTCTCGATTACCCAGTTCGTGAATTTACTGTGCGAATCTCGGATTCACAGATAATTGCAAAGAGTTCCTGTTTAAACAAGTGCTTCAGTGCGAGCGGTCTCGTGTTCAATTTCCGACGGTGACTTCCAATTTCTGAAGCTGACCCAACATCGTGATGTCCCTTGGGAGCTACCTGAATTCAGGAGAAGAGGACATCGGTCTCGAAAGTCAGATAAACAACAATGATTGGGAGTAGTTCTGCTGAAACAATGACGCCCTATTTAAAAAAAACAACCATATATGCTAAGACCTTACGTGGGCTCTCGTGTTAGAGTTTGTACCTTAAATGTGGGCAGTTTCAAACAAGCACACACTGACCATTTATCTGTATCGTTTGAAAATATGTAGTCACAATGACAAACGCCTAGAGTAGGAAGAATTATGAGTTTTCAATGTGCACGCATGATATGGAAATGTTGCTTTCGACATTAAACATTTCTTGCAGACTACAGCAAGGTCAAATATTCTTAATGCTTATTACTTTTTTTCACAAATAACCTTGTGTATGGTCTAAGCTGAAATTCCCATAGAAAAATTGAAAGCCGCCGTGACAGGTACTCCAACCCGGATCTCCTGGGCAACTGAGACATCCGGGATCGAGTCCCTGTTAGGCGGCTGCTGTCTTCTTTTTGAATTTCAACACTTACCATAGACAAAATTATTTGTGAAAAAGGTAATAACATACTCTTTCGCACTGCACGATTGCAGAAGATTCAACAAAAGCTCTCCGCCTGTAGTTGAGAGCCTGAGCCTCGAAACCAGTAATAAGGAGCTGGAAGTGCGTCGGGGTGAGAGGAACATTCTACATATAAACAGATGGCCGTGATGTGGTGGTGTAATAAACAGCATACCTAGCTGGCAAGCCGGTCTGGTGGCCGTGCGGTCTGCGGCGGTAGGCCAACGGCTCGAAGGTCCCGGAAGGGGCATGGGTGTTGATTTTAATAGCTAACGGGCCGAAGTCCAAAGTTACTAGACTGGACCATATAAAAGTAAAGTTTACCAAAAGTTTTTACCTAGCTGGTAACAGAGATCCGGGATCGAGTACCGGTCATGACGGCTATCAATTTTTCTGTGTTAATTTCACTTCTCGTTTCAGACTGTGCTGACAATCTTAACTTTGGTCCTCTTAGTTGACTGATACAGGGAAGACTATAATTAATTCGAAGTCCATTTTTTGTAAGTTTAGAAAAACTGTAATAATGAGTTGTTAGATATTTACGTATCTTCAAAGAGAATAGTTTAATCATTACAAAATATAATTATTTCCCGCTTTAGCTTGTCAAATTACATCTTCAGCACTTGACAGCAAGTTGCTGAAAATAGTTTGATCCTCCTTGTCACCGAGACGTAAGTGCTTCGACAAGCGCCTAGGCCTTGAGACTCATAGTTCAATACGGTTTGTCGCTTTACCACCTCAAAGACCTTATCCGCTTTTACGCAGTTGCAAACCTAAAGCTCATGGTTGTGGTTCTTCAGTATTGTCTACAATAATTTTCTAGTTTGGAAAATTACAAATGAATACCAACCAGCTAGACGAATGGTTCCGAACTTTTCAAAAAGACAAAAATAACCAGCCGCGCGTTCTCTATTTCCAAATAGAGTCAAGATATAAACGGTTCCTCAGTAAAGATATGAGAGAAAGAGAGAGAGTACGGGAACATACGCTAAACAACACGTCACGCTTTGGTTTTTTGTTTGATTTGTGGCATTCAAGCAACTTTAGCTCAGATCGGGGAAGCATGTAGAAAGATGATCAGTGGTTGGTCTGAAGGTACGATACGATCCCGGCATTCGCCTCGTGACTGAGAAAAAACCCTGAAGTCAAGATTTAGTGGGAGTGTAAATGATATATTGGATTGCTTCTTATGAAGTGCAAAGTTGACCAATATGTGAAATCTTAGAAAACAGGAAGTACAGGACTCATGGCTTTAAGTTGTTTAGTGTATAAAGTTACAGCCTGCCAGTACGGAAGTTGCGAACAAACAGTTTTGGAAACTTCTGATAAAACAAGAACTTTGGAATCCATTCAATTGCTTGGCCTCCTAGATCTTACTACATTTGACTTTTTTTTTTCTCTCTATATGGGATTTTGTCAGGAATCAAGTGAACCATACTCCAATATGCGAACTTCCGAAACTACTCTGTGTCATTCGTGCTGCTAATAACGTGACGTCTGTGTCGCCGAAAGTACGGACTGAGATTGAATGCAGATTGGGTGTCGTTCGTGCCACTAAATAAGTGCACATATCGAAGTTTAATAGATGTAGAAAAAAAAATAGCTATTGTATACTACGATCAGGTTATGGAGTTATTTTCCATTTAATATAATTTTATGCCGGACACCCTGTATGAATAAAAACCCTACCAAAACACTTGCTGAAACCATCTCTTAATCCAATCGAGCTTTATCAGGACCTTGTTTAATCCTAGTGATTGCAACTGCGGTTTAACCGGTAGTTTCTGCCTTACATTTTAATTCTGCTTTCTCTTAGCCCCACTCCCTTCCAGATGGAAGCTCAACTGGAATACTGCAACGAAATATTGTAGGATTTTTCTTTTAAATTTGATTATGGAAAGTATTAAACTTACCTTTGGAAAACGCCACGACTGAGGGGGTAGTTCTAGAACCTTCGGCATTCTCTATAACTTTAGCTTGCTTGCCTTCCATAACCGCAACGCAAGAGTTGGTGGTTCCTAAATCGATGCCAATCACAGCACCCTTCACTCCCTCTGACCTAGAACAAGAGTTGTTCGTATACTACAATATTCTAGTGGTCACACTATTACATTTATTTAAGTAGGCTATTGCAAAGGTATGTATAATAATAATAATAATAAAAACTGCTGTATGTACCTCTAAAAGTCAACGTAATTTACCTCAATACGAAGTGGTGGAATGAAGCTCTGCAATTTCTTTTAATCAATATCAGTAGTTACAATATGTGCCTGTCAAAAAATGTACCACGATGTACACCTGACATGCAAGCATTGTTGAAGTCCATAATACACAGTCCGACAAGTAAGTAATGAGACTGATTTTATTCTGACAAAACAGAGAATGCAAAATAGAAACCAATATGTGAATTCGAGAGAGTAATCCTTCATCTACGACCTGGCAACACCGCATGGTCCCGCGTGAAGCACAACGGGAAATATGACGTCAGTACCAGCAGTAAGTGAAAGGCCTTTGTCACGCCAGCGTCATGGAGCAGAGGGCGAATATCAAGTTCTGTTTCAAACTCGGGAAAAGTGGCACAGAAACTGTTGATTTGATGCGGAGAGTGTATGGTGATACTTGTTTGTCTCGTGCACAGATATTTAGATGGTATGAACGTTTTAAAAGTGGTGTGGAATCGATTGACGATGAACCTCGGCCGGGTCGTCCAATTTCTGTTCGTAACGAGGAACTGATTGAAAAGGTCCGTGAACGTGTGCAAGAAGATCGTTGTGTGACTGTGAGAATGATGGAAGGTGACTTTGGTGTTAACAGGGAGACAATTCGTAAGATCTTAGTGGAAGATTTAGGCAAGAAGAAGGTCGCAGCGCGGTTTGTGTCACACTCATTATCTGATGAACAGAAACAAGCGCGTGTTGATTACGCCCTTGACATCATTGCAACTGCCCGTAGGAAGAAAAATTTCCTTCTGTCCATTGTTGCAGAAGACGAATGTTGGTGTTTTCGTTATGATCCAGCTACTAAACGTCAGAGTGCCGAATGGAGGTCTGCAGATTCTCCAAAAGTCAAAAGTGAAGACAATGCTCATTTGTTCCTACGACAGTAAGGGTATCATTCATCATGAATTTGTACCAGAAGGTCACACAGTTAATGCTCAATTTTATTTAGGTGTTTTGGAGCGTTTGTTGAAGAGAATACGTCGTGTTCGACCTGAATACTCAACCCCAGGTAGCTGGTTCCATCTCCATGACAACGCTCCAGCTCACCGAGCAGTACTTGTTGCGGAATATTTGGCCACAAAACAAGTGTGTGTGCTGAATCATCCCCCCTACTCACCAGATATGTCCCCCTGTGACTATTTCCTGTTCCCTAAGCTGAAGTTGCCATTGAAAGGACGACTTTTCGACAGGGTTGAAGACATCCAAGCAGCTGTGAAAGCGGCATTACGGGCCATACCACAAACTGAGTTGCAGAAGTCATTCCACTCCTTGTGTGATAGTGCCACTCGTTGTATTGATGCAGGAGGGATGTACTTCGAATAATAAACAGGTATTATTCAATTACTTTTTTTTTTTCGTCAGAATAAAATCAGTCTCATTACTTAATTGTCGGACTGTGTATGTAAGGTGTAAATGTGCCCCTCTGCAAATGGCAGTAAAAAAAATGTATCATGACATGATGGGTTTAAAAATTGTCTGTTTTTGCACAGAAGTTAGCAACAATAGTTGAGGAAAATTGTTTACACGTTTAAAAACCACATGATATTCACTTATATATAAAGAATGTTTCACGGAATAAATCTGTAATTCACTGTGAAAAGATAATGTGATTTGTTACTGTGAAATTAATGGTGGAGCCTTCTCAAATTACAGCAGCACAAGACAGGGGCAGCGATGAAAGTGACGGTGTAGACAGTAAGTAAAATAGCACCCATTCAATTCTGATAGTGAGACTATGATGATACGTGTGATTAACCTGTGTCAATTCAATAATGTGTGGTAACTATGAAGTCTAACTTACAGAGACTTATAAAGTATTTAACTGTAGAATCGATTATCCACATTTCAACTGCATGATATTTGTGTGAAGGTATTATATGCTTTTTGATCCACACAAAGCACAAAACCTAGGTATAAACATGATTAAATTTATATGATCATTATTTATGTATCACTGCTCTATTTGTATTGTAGGAATGATTCACATATCGTCATATCACATGTTCAATTCCCATCTTGTACGATTTGCAGCATGTTTGTCTTGATTTTCAGTAAATCTATCTAATTCACTATATTTCTCAATTTTCTTTCACTTTTGGCCATATATAATGCATCACAATTGTACATTAATTATGCGTACAAAACTGTCACTGTGGAGCGGTGCGATTTTTACTAACAATAGCGAAGGTTTCGAGGATCCCTTGAAAGCATCTCAAGGTTCAGTGAGAACGGTATGAATGCAATTTGAAAAATTGAACTTTTAAACTTGGTTGGCAACACTGACACACACAACAGTATGGAATCAAATTCCAAAAAATTTATAAACACTGATAAACGGTGTGCTTGGGAACGAGGACACAAAAGAAATGCTTGCACAAAGTTTGGTGCTGATAATGGCTAACGGATTGGAAGCAATTCGAAAAACTGAATTTTAAAATAACAGGTTAGCAACGCTGACCCACCGCAACCTCAAGATGGTTCCGGCGGCTCTGAGCTGGTGTAGCCAAGATCTTCCCAACGACATATCAACCACCTCTCAACACTTTATGGTTCATGCTTATTTGACACGAACGGACGGATAAAGCGGGAATAAAAAGTCCCTTATTGTCAGTTACGCGATCAAGGGACCTAGAGATCCAAATCATCGACACTAGAGCTCGCGATTCACTAATTTAACATAGTTTAAAAAGAACATGCGAACAGTATGACAGCTTGAAAATATAAAGCAGTCTTCAAAAAAACTGACTTCAGGGAGCACTGGAACATCAATGAAAAATTACATTGGTGTTACAAGGAGATTTTGTTGAGAGAAAGGTTTCTAAACGCTAAATATATACTTTTTCATTGTAAGACTGCTATGGCTGCTGTTTCACCACTCACTGATATATTTCTACTGTCCATAGATCAGGGACAAGGAGTTAGCAGTTTTCAAAGAAAGGCGAAGTAACGGGCGATTTTCGTCCAAATCACCCTCCAGAAAAACTAAGATAATTAAAAAAAAAGTTAATGTAAAGAAGGAATTGATGGTGTCCGCTGCAAGAAGTTATCACCCTGGCAACGGATCACAGTGGCCAATGTAGAGCAAAGTATTTCCCAGCAAAAGGGGCATGGTTGCCGCCATAACACGTGATGCCGCTGACATTTTCGGCAACACGGAGGCGCTGCACGACTTAACAACACCGTTCCTGTTTACTGTGTCAATACTTTTCTTATCTTGCGATGCGTATAGAAATGTAGCAGTCTCAAGGGAATTTTTCAGCACTGACTGGACTGGTAATTTCGTGGAACACTGCATTTTACAAAGCCATCGCATAATCAGGAGTTGTGACGTCACGTCTATCACGCAGAATTCAGGTAATACTTCTGGAGCCACCTGGCGGCGGTAATTTTAATTCGACAACTCTTGGTAATGATATGGCATTAAAAAATACAATGTATCACGAAATTAGCAAATGTCACGAAATTACAAACATTTATCCTAATTAAGTAGTACGCTTATTTCTTTACTTAAAACTAGGCAGCAATAACGAAATATACTTACTTATTCCTGACGTAGATGTTATGTTGTTGCGCATGTGTGAGAAAGGCGCTTGGTGATGTCTGAAAAAAAAAAGAGTAAAAAATAGAGGTAAACACAAACCCTTTGCTCTTGTTCAGATAGAACGGAAATAAAATTAATCATTTTAAAACTTTTGAGAATAGAAACAACACCTTATTTGCACTAATCATATACTTATTATGTAGACTGCTTCACTGTTTTTTTTTCTTTCCATAATACGAATACAAAACATCACAGAACCTTTGAAAAAAAAAAACTTGGATCCAGGCGTTTTTAAATATAAAATGTGAATGCATACAAATGTAAAGATGTGTACAGACCTCAGTCGATAACTGTATACCACTACTGTGGAATTTTAATTTATTTATAGCCTTTAGCCGGGATGTTTGAGAAATGCCGTAGAATGGAGGTAACTTTGGCACCTAGTGTAACTTTTCCCGCCCTGGATCACTGTTACATTGATACTAATGACAGCCTCCTCTTACACAGTTCCTTCCAGAGTAGTAGTTATAAAAATATGAAAAAAATATTACAGGCATGTATTAAATTTAGGTAATGGTACCCATTATACGGTAATGAAATCATTCGAACAATCACACATCCAAATAATGAATTTTTCCATTAACGAGATATTATCAGCCCCTACACTAAAATATCCTTGACGAAATCTACGAAGGCCTTTACGCAGCTTTTGGCTCGGGTCGTATGGATGATGGGAAAATAGGGAGAATTAAGAAAGTGGGAGGAAACGGGCAAAACCAGAGAAAACCCGCACACACGGTGTTCGTCCATCACAAAGTCCACATGCCATAAGCGAACTACCACTGAGCCACCGCGGTTCGAAATCTACATGTTTCGATAATCAATTCGAACAATGAATATAATTCAGAAAGATGGCCAGATTCGGTATCCGATATGCCGAATGCTGTCATAAATATAACTGAGTCTCTACACTGATATCTAATTCTGTGGATTCGAACCTGGGCTTAAATTCAATCCATGGATCCGGATATCGGAAATTAGTATGTATTTTGTCACTCCTAACTGAAACTTCTCGACTAAGCGCATTAAGGGGGAATGCTAATATAGTTGGCCAATAAATTAACTAAGGTTTAAAATCTACTTAAACTTACCAGTTAACCTGGGAAATTAAGGACAAAAAGCTTTCAAAACTTGATGATAAAACATCACTATGACTTATGCCAGTCCCATTTTCGAACCTTGAAAGAAGGCATTAACTTTTTATCTATACGCTCAGAATTTTCTTTCCACACAGTAATCATTAGGAGACGAAAAATATCGGCATCATTGCGTATAGATGAAAAGTAAAGTATGAGTAGAAAATGCTCTAAATGGAAATAATCCAGAAGATACACACACAAGCATTTTTTTCTTTTTTTACACAAGTAAGTGTTAGTTTATTGTTTTGTACTTACGTACTGCTATCAGGTTACTCTACGAACACAAATTCTCAATTCTTATGGGCATCTAGATTATTGTAAGTTATCAATAGGGTTCGGAACTTGATGACCTAAAAAATCCCTAAGTATACCTATAAAATAAATAATTTTTTAAAAAAATCTGTAATAATGTGAATAAATTATTAAAGCGGGATGATTTTTGCACGGCCAGAAGGAACCTGGCGTCAATTGAAAAGCACAGTGAATATAGGAAGCCCAAACTACACAGGGTTATGGACAAGAAATTTTCTTTTCACGTTCATTAAAATCACTACTTCGGATTATGAACATTTCACTAGCTTACCTAATGTTAGGATCTTTCATCGAAAACAGTTTAACGACTATCACCTTTCAATACAGGTACTTCGAAGCAAGAAACATAACTTTTTAGGCCAAAAGTGAATTTGATAACACGGCTCTAGCGAGACCAGGAAAAAAATAATGTGTTCGTCCACAACAGAGGGTGGGGAATGAATATAATTTAATTTTTCATAATTTCCATTCGTTGCTGCAAATTCCCTGACTTTTCCAGGTATCTGGTAACGCTGTCTACATGCTGGAGGGTATGTTCTTCACGGCCGCCATCTTGAATCTCGATCGATTTTCTTAAATGGGAAAGAGTCGTGTAATATGTCATTCTGGGGTAGAAATTTACGGGAAACATTTCTGAAGTCAGTTTTCCCGTAAATGTATTATTGTGAGATATAATGGTGTATGGCATGAGTATGGGCTACTAACGCAATAGCCTGAGAACACCATTTTGTTTTGAAATAATGAAGGAGTTGAAACCTAAATGCGTACAAATTGTTCCTTATTACATTGCAATATCGATATGGATTTGTATGCACTTAGTTTACACTTCCTTCATCATTTCGAAACAAAATGGTGTTTTCAGGCTATTGCAATCTGTAGCCTATATTCATGTCACACACCATTATCTCTCACAATAATAATAATACTTTTACGGCACAACTGACTTCAGAAACGTGTTTCCCGTAAAATTCTACCCCAGAATGACATATTTCACGACCCCCTTTACATTTTAGAAAACCAAACGAGATTCAATATGGCGCAATTCAAGATGGTGGCCGTGAAGATAAAACCCTTTCAGTCAGTACCCATTACTATATATTTGCTTTTCATTTCTTTCAGCATTCCACAAATATAAGGGTATTTTTACACTTTTTTTTTACTCTCCAGAAACAAGAATCTGATTAACATATCTTCGATAACTCCCAAAGTAATTGCGCTCGAGTTGCCAAAAATTTGCATGTGCACATACAGGGGTTGGAAAAAAAATCTAAAAACACGTCATACAGGACACGTAAGTGTGGCCCGCCACTGTACACCACGTGTTGCGGTTGCCGATCGTGTTTTGTTTTCAATGTGTCATGTGGACCTTCCTCTTCCGTCAGCAGTACCCAGTTCACCCATGAGTGTCGTGGTGTGCAAGTGGTGCGGTAAAATGGGCGACCTGACAGACTTCCAAAGAGGCATGATCGTTGGTGTCCGTCTGGTTGGAGCTTCAGTGACAACAGTGGCGACCATTGTGGGGGTATCGACAGGCACTGTGTCCAATGTCACGAGGGCATACACAATGCATGGGCAAACAACGTCTGCAAAGCACAACAGTGGTCGAAAGACAATCCTGTCCGAGAGGGACAGGAGGGCATTAAAACGGATTGTAGCAGCTAAAAAGCAGACCACTGCAATGAAAATTACGTATGAACTCAATTCCGGCCTACAGAACCCGGTTTCATCAAAAACAGTGCGACGGGAACTTCATAAAATGAAAATTCATGGCAGGGCCGCGGTCGCCAAACCTCTGGTCACAGCAGTAAATGCGAAGCGGCGTATCCAGTGGTGCAAGGACCACAAGGAGTGGAAACACGTAATGTATTCCGATGAATCGACCTACACCTTGTTTCCAACAACCGGTCGTGTTTACGTATGGAGAACACCGTCGCAGGCCTATGATCCAGACTGTCTGCGCCCAACTGTAAAGCATGGGGGTGGTTCTGTTACAGTATGGGCAGTGATATCGTGATTTTCTGCAGGTCCCATCATAGCCCTGCATGGAATGATGAATGCTAAGGCGTATGAGGCCATTTTGGGGGACCAGATTCTACCCATGGCCCACACATTGTTCCCGGATGATGGCGGCATCTACCAAGATGATTTGGCACCCTGTCACGCTGAAAAAACGGTGCAATCATGGTTTGAGGAGCATGACCAGGAGCTATCACACCTCCCCTAGGTCCCACAATCACCAGATCTGAACATCATTGAGCCATTGTGGTCTGTGTTAGAAAGGCGTGTTCGGTCTCATTACCCTCCACCATCATCCCTTAAGGAACTGGAGCATGTTTTGGAGGAAGAATGGTACAACATTCCACACACCACGATTCAGGAGCTGTATACGTCCATTCCACGTCGGATCCAAGCTGTTTTGGACGCAAAAGGAGACCCCACACCATACTAGGTATGATTTTCACACTTTTCAAACGTTTTAGATTTTTTTGTCCAACCCCTGTATTTTGACATTCTAACCATGGTGCAACAAAAAGATTTAGAACTTATTTTCTGCCCCATCAGTATGTTTACTTATTAGTTACAACTTACTCGCAGCTTTCAAAGCTTGATAATAATAATATAATCATGAACGGTAAGAGATCTAAGGCTTATGCCAGTCCCATTTTTAAACCTTCAAAGAAGACATTAACTTTTTATCTATACGCTCAGTGTTTTTATTCCACACAGTAAGCATTAGGAGACGAAAAATATCGGCATCATTGCGTATAGATGAAAAAGCAAAGCAGCAGAAGAAACTACTCTTTGGTAATAGTCTAGATGATACACTCAAGCTATTCTTCTAGTTCTACTCGCTCTGTCTAATATTGTTTTGTACTTAGGCACCGCAAAGAAGTTACTCTACGTTTCAAAGAGTGATTGGAATACAAATTCTTAACTGTGTATACTTAATGTACAGATATGGACAAAAGTATTGTGACATGTCTTCAGACAATTTTCCCCAAATTCACGACGTCCCTTTTGTGTGTGTGTGTGTGTGTGTGACATTTACTAACGAAAATTAGGATCAATAGTTCCCACTGCGTTAAAAAAATATCAGACATAAAACAAGGGAACTATACAACTCGGTCAATTTTTGCATGTTTTGTCGACAAAAAACTATATATTTGCAAATATCGCCCTCATTTAGCAACATATCAAGAGAATATTCCCCTCGAAAGCGCGTCACGTGATTGTGTACATAAGTCAATGCATTTATACGATGCTATATTTATTTCTGAAATAAGTATTCAATTATACGACAAAATTTTGTCCATGGTTGTACAATAGGACATTCATTACCACTGCGTTTAAGGGCATCTATACTATTGTACGCTATCAGACAAAACTGAAATATTGAACGATTTCACAGAAAACTTAAAAGAGCTTAAAATAATCGTACATTTATACTAATTCGCACTTGCGAACACATCTAGAATCACTTAATACATTGTTGACGCACTGTCAGTATCGTCTTGCCGACTCGCACATATTAAAAGATAATAATAATAAAAATATCCGGGCCCGTTAAGACCAAGCGGTAAATTAACCGTGTACTTGTTACGAAATTAACGTTTTTTAATTTTAAATAATTAGTTAACACCGTTAGGTGACAAAAAGTGTCAATAGTTAACCCTCCATATGTAAATCCAAAAAGAATCATTAAAACATATGTGGGATGTTACATACCAACTTTTGAACCAAAAGACAAGCATAGGTGTAGTATAAATCATAGATATGCTTACAAAGAATGGTTGTAATGACTTGGAAAGATCAGCTAATGAAACAAGCTAGTTCGGTGGGTGACACTCATCAAAACGAGACGAGGACGAAAGTAAATCTGAGTAACAGATTAAACTAATCTGAATAGGAATAACCCAATAAAATACTCACTACTACGCTAAACAAAAGATGTACTGGATTTTCACAGAAGTTTTCCATAAACAAAACTACACTAGTAAACACCAGCTTTAAGTGTACAAAAACAGGCTAATTTAGAAGCACAGACAAGTTGTAAGTTAACGAAAGCAAGCTGAAATATCTTCATTGTGTAACCTTACGCCAGGGCTAAAAACCTCTGTGGACAATTGACAAATTCTGCCCGCACCCTGACTGTTTGTTACAGCAGAATACTCAAGTGCGTATAGTTTTCTTTTTCTTTATAATAAAAATAATAAAAACTGTAGCATCAACGGATTGAAAAAGGGGCGAGTAAAACGACGCTGCCAATATAAAATCTCCACCCTGCTTTGAGAAGTGAATCAGCACTACGGACGGACAAAACAAAATTTAAACGGTTTTCTAACTTTTTTTTTCTGGAGACCGATAATAGAAATGAAAAGGCTACTGTAACGATTAGGAGCAACAGATCTCCAAAAGATAGGTCTAAAAGCGAAAACGCCACACAACTGTGGAGTATATTTACCATAACATGCTAAATCCAAACATTTCAGACTGAGCTGAATGTAAATTATTATACAGTGAATCCTCTTGTATTAATTGACAATTATTTTGATATCAAAGTACACGAATTTCTATGCTAAATGGAGCTGCAAATATGACTTTTGAGTTTGGTCTTATCGACAAACATGGAGTTTTGTTGCTCTCCCGTTAAATTTTTACATAGTGTCTACTAATTTTGTGACTTGAAATTCCCTGAGTGCTTTACTTAGTGGAACATATAAATAACACGCAATTACATTTTCCTTTTAATCCCAGCACCGCCCAGTTCAAGCATTTTGTACAATATTGGTATTTCACAAGTAAGAAATAAATATATATATATATACGGTCATCAGCGGGAATAGAACCCACGACCTCCGTCTTGCCGAGACAGTGCTCTTATCAACTGTGGACAGGCCCATCTAAATTTTCCCATAGTTTCCACTCACAAATTATAGATTTCCTTGAGTTTTCCAGGGTGATAGACACCCTACTTTATCAAACGAATTTGGCACGTTTTGAAAATAAGCCACACAACTGTTCATAGAAAAAGTCTTCTCCAATAAAAATTTGACCGAATGCTCAAATATTGACCTTTTACAGCGGAAATCAACAAAGAAGGTATAGTCCCGTTCCTATGTGTGTTTAAATCACACTAACAAGAAAAATCTTCTGAAAGTTTCGGAAACACACTAAAATCAAACTTCTCTATATTCATTATTCCTAATGAATAAAACCACTACATATGCTGAGAAGGTTTATTTCACTACTAGCACTATATACAGTTCCTCCTCATTGGGCTAGACCGCATTCCTCGACTTCTACACGACCAGCTTTCATTACCTCTTGTCACATGTTCTGAGGCCCGCAAATTATATCCCTTATCTTTACATAGTGGGAATCTTTTTAAGGTGTATGATGCAGCAGACAGAAATGTTGTTAAAATGTTTCATGGAAACTATTATTATTTTTCATTGCCAATTCATACGTACGTCTAACGCTTCCTTGTTTCTAAGGACAGGACTTACAAGTTACAACTTCACTTAATTTTGGAATCTTGCCGCGGCAAGTACTACTACAAATTACAGAAGTCCCAAATTATACATTGCGGAAGCAACAGAGCCCGGGCACCGAGCATAGCTAAGTTGGTTGATCATACTTAATTTTCATGTCTCCGAAACCTGCAAATGCCGAGATGGTACCTTAAACACAGGCCTTGCTAAACTTCCTCCCGCATACTTTTACAAATCATCGTATCATTTACATTGCTGTGTACCCTTTGTACATGCACTTCTACCAAAGAGCTGCTTTCAACACTTCAAAGCAGTTTCGTGATTCCGGTTCTCAATGCAAGGCGTATTTCAGGCAAAATTTAGTGACTAGTGCTTCGCGCGACGTCTTACTGGTTTTCATGACTAAAAACAAATCACACTGCATTTAATCTCGTTGAAAAGGCCTTTAGGCAACTTTGGTTCAGGCAGTATAATGATGAGAGAATTGGATGAATGAATAAAGTGGGAGGAAACGGGATACTCCCAAGAAAACCCTCGCACACGGTGTTTGTACACCACAAAGCCCACATGACATGAGCGAGGATCGAATCGAGAACTCCAAGCACCGCGGCCCCTCACTTTCGCTGCACGACCGACCTCTAGTTCAATACATCACATGTGGAAATTTGGTTACTGCTGGTTAACACAAGACACAGTTAACGAGACTCACTCAAAGTACTACTTAAGCGATTTTACGTCCTTTGTGCAAGGATGCACAATGCTTTTCTGGCTGTTGTAGAAGATCCTGAGACAATAGTTAAGCACACAAAGGAGTATCACAGTACTTCCAAGCACTACTTACAAAGGTGCAAACTAATTTTACAATCACTGGGTAGTTTACTTTATGTTATCGAGAACTTAACGGGGGGGGGGGGGGGGGGGGGAGAAAAAATTGTAAAAGGAACTAGTTACAAAAGTACCAGGTGAAACAAATCACGTCT
>JAGDQP010000569.1:394-36293 GCA_022664845.1 Lepisma saccharinum | reverse complement strand
AATAATAATAATAATAATAATAATAATAATAATAATAATAATTATTATTATTATTATTATTATTATTATTATTATTCTGTAATGATTCGTTATACTGCCCCAAAAATCTACCCCTTCGGAGCAGTGGGCCAGGCCAAGAAATGAAACCGAAATCCACCCCTGATACTAACCTTCTGTTATCAACTATTATTCTACTAGCTCATACCATATCATGGTGACGAGTAATTTTTACGTTTGATCAACGAATCAAGCGGTACAATTCACTCACGCATCCCATTTGTAGTAGTAAAGTATTCACATTAAGGCCTGATTTACATGCAAGCTTGCGTGCGATTTGGATGAGTAGCCAATTGAAACACGTGATGTTTCGTGGTGTACTTTTATTACGTGTTGTAATACGTGTTTCAATTGGCTACCCACCCAAATCGCACGCAAAGCAAGCAACACAAGCGTTCATGAAATCCAGCCTTAAGTCTTGTGAATGAAAATGAAGTAAGATGGGCACTATGTAGTATTAAGTCAAAGCTGCCTATGATGAAATCACGGGCAGGAAGCTGAAACTAGCCTTGCCTGCCATCATATCTCCATTAATACACATAATGAATCACTCACTACTTGACTAAGGACAGTTTCCCTACTGCCTGGAAACTAGCTACAATTTTACCGTTACCGAAAAAGACTGCTATAAAATCCAACTTACTTAGACCAATCAGTATATTGCTAATACTTTCTAAAGTAATCGAAAGTTTAGAGTCCGAACAAATTATTTTCCATAATGATAGCATGGCATTCTGGCTTTTGTCCAATCTGACTTTCGTAAATCATATAGAACTTCCACTGCTTTGTTAAATATTACAGATTTTGTTTGGGTTACGTGCACTAGATGACGGACATGTAGTTATATTAGTTTTATTAGACCTCTCAAAAGCATTTTAACTTGTCCATCATGGTGATCTTTTAGCAAACTTCTCTGAAAACACAATAAAATGGTTCAGATCGTATATGTTAAATGGAAAACAACAGGTTACTTTGCATACTCAGCAACATAAAGTTTCTGAAGCAATTTTTGTTGATAGAGGTGTTCCACAAAGTTCGATTCCTGGACAATTATTTTTTAATCTATATTCCGCAGATATGGTATCAGCTATTAAATATGCAAAAATTCACTGTTATGCCAATGACACACAATTAATCATAACAACATTACCTGAGAACATATCGAAAGCGTTTGCTAAATGCAATCAGTAACTTAGCCCTAACAATGCGCTTCTAATTAACCCTCTAAAACGTACGTACATTGTTCTGGGAACTTCTAATCAACTCAATAAAATAATGCCTAATGATTTAGACTTACAATTAATGAACTCAAACATTAAATTCTCAGAATGCATAAAAAATCTTGGAATAGTAATTGATGACAAATTAACCATGAACAATCATGTGTCTACCCAATGTTCTAAAGTAGTAGGGACAGTGTTGGGTTAGGTGCTTGTTTTTATACCTAGATACAGGTACTAGGTACTGATAAATGTACCTAAGGTATTATTTTAGGTACTTGACCCAGTTAATGCTAAACAGTGCTGTAAATAATAATAAACACTTATTATTGAGTCGGATAGGTTCAGATAAAGTGTGCTGTGTTATTTACTCCTTGTTAAAAAAATATGGATATTTTAATGCAGAACACTGTATATTAGTATAGATACAGGAACGAAAACAACGGAAGGAGTCAGAAAAAGCAGAAATTTAAATACTAAAATGATCAATCATTAATCGAAATGTCTTTCTTCAGCATAAGTAAATCTTTTACGATGCTTTTAATTTACATGTTTTACGTATTATTTCGAAAGTGTGCTCGGTGCTGCATGAGCGGTGTCCATTTGATTCTTGATGCTGTATACAGAGTTCACAGGGATGTAATGGAAGGTATACGGCGCATACCCAACTCAATTTTTTAGGCATTACCGTATATCCACTTAAATTTATGAAATACGCAGATATACGGGATAGTAAGCAAAAGATTTCGTTACAATAAGCGAAACGTATAACCACCTAAAAATTTAGCATTACATCCCTGTGCTAATTTAATGCACCGAAAAATTTCAGGGGATTTTTGTACATAAAATATTTAGGAAAAAGTCTTAGTCATCTGGGTGGAAATTCCGCCAAGTTTCGGAGCTACAGGCAAGTGAACTGCAGAGGTTCAAATATCCAACACAACTAAAAGTTTAGAGCTGATGCTGCATGCTATCGTCAAAGCCTTCAAAATTGCTCCATGAAAATTTGCTATTTCAAATTTGAGCATTGAGAAGGGATTTCATAAAGGAAGTAGACGGTTCCCAGATATTCTCTGAAGAAAAGCCGCAAACTAATTATTGTTACCTGATGCGAAGACATTCCATTAATGCTCATTTCGAACCACCTTTACTTCAGAAAATTTAATACCTTGGGAACCTCTACTTCCTTAGGGAAATTCCTTGCGCACTCAATGCTCAAACATACATTTATAACAGATTAGGTTTGAAGTCTTCAATGATAACATGCCGCATCAGCTCTACCATTAATTATATTGGAAATTTGAATAGGTAAAGTACATTTCTTACCTTTTCGGCAGCTCGTAGCTCCGAAACAGGGCGGAATTTCCACCCCGATGAACAGAGTATATTTTTTTTATTTTCTATGTCTTATTATCTCTTAAAGTTTGTCGGTTCATTACATTACCGTCCTGTTTAAAGTTTCCAGTGTGTCATATTTTTTTCGTATGTTCTATCAACTTACTGAAAAGAATTAGGTTTCTTTCTTTCTTTTTAATATTTTGTATATGAAACAAAGGTAATGTGAATTTCCTCTTGAATCTACAAGTACTCATGATAGTTTCTGTTTGAGACCCAGAAGTGTGCTCTTTACTGTTGTGAATAGTACATTTAAAACGAGTTTTGTAGCGTTTCAGATGGGTACATTACATCTGTGAGTGAAATTGCGTAACTCAGTAATTTGATCGTAATATTTGGAAATAGGTGTTGCCATTTTCGGTTTTGTTGTTGGCATATCGATGAACGTTGAAGGTTTCTAGGATAATCCCGTGATGTGGTACAGTCCCAGTTCCTAATATCATCTGTTATAGTTTGCAAGCTGATCGCACCTAATTGTTTGTGCTCTATTACGCACTATATCATAAATATCGCAAATAATTATTAGGAATTTCTTGTCTAGGTGGCGAGAAAAAAAACCATAGTTTTCTAAAGTAGTACGGCAGTGATAGTTGTAGTAGTATGACATGCTAGTACGGTGGAATTTATCATTCCGTGCGATTTGCTTGCCAAGTTAGACATTTTTGCTCATTCTTCAGGTATTTGGTGTGCAGAAGCAGAAAAAGTTGGATGCCAAATTTTCTGCCTTCGTTCTCACTCATTTTTTCAATTTCGCGTGGCCTCTAAAGTCTAATGTAAACATTTTTTAAAAAAATTTCTTCTCTTTAATCCCCCAAATACACACATGAAACGTTCAAATATACTCTCGTAATTCTTCTGAAGATCTTGCAACCCTTTTATTTTATTTGACAGTGGGAGGTGAAACATGGAGTCCAAGCCTTGCCTTCACATCAGTCGTAGATTCTCTGTTCTGGCGCCAGGCCAACGTGTCCAACAGTGGTGTGACCAGGGGGGCACAGAGGGCCGTGCCCCCCAAATGAAAATTGGGATAATAAAAGTAGATATACTGTTTTAGGCGCTTCGTACACAATATCTGTGGGTCAGTCTATGTGAAATCGTCCAACTTGGCTGCTCGACCCCTTAAAAATTATATTTGTTAAATATTTATATCCCTTATATAAGAATGGTTTAAAACGAGTATTAATTTATTTTTATACCAATCTATTAATTAATGGCAGCCATTTTTGTATTGCGGCGCATACCAAAATTTGCGTTAGCAGACGTTTACGGAAACCGTAGTATATGCGGACTTGTTTACCATAGCAGATTCAAAAAAAAAAAAATATATTTCTTTTAAAATCCGCTTGGTAATTTTGGTCATCTGATGAAAAACCTAAAACGTAATCGAACTGGTCAACATGGTATTGAAATATGATTGCTGAAATAGAAACACTTCCGGTTTTCAGGACGCCTTTTCGCCCGAAAGAGATTGAATATCGAAGTTGATTTTCTGTGCACTATTAACTTATCAAAGTATGTTGAAGGTTGAAATATGCTTCATTAATTTTTTTTAATGAATTTTTGAAAATCCAAAATATCATATTTTGTGCATATTGGAGGCCCAATATCTCTGGTGGAATAAAATATAAAAATCTTATTTCTTCACACGTTATACATTTATGTCATAAGAGACTACGGTAAAAATTTGAGCTTTGATATTTGAATTTGATTGGTGCAAATTGGGGTGAATAATGCTCGCGCGAGCTTTGATATGAATATTGGAGATTTTTATCTCTGGTGGGACACAAGATATAAATCTAATTTTTACACGTTAAACACTTATGTCAGGAGAAACTAAAACAGAAATTTAAATTTGATATTTGAGTTGGAAAGGAGCTGCAAATTTGCGAATTGGGGCTGAATAATGCTCGTGCGTGCTTTAGTAAATGTTATATTACCCCCAGAGTGCGTCAGAAAGATTTGAATACGTAATGTAGATCCTAAAATATCCTTGTAAGAGAGTTCATTTTATATATATCCAGTGTTCAGTTGCAACATAAAATATTAAGGAAGAATATATCACCCTTCATATTCCGTATACCTTCAATATAGTTTGATATGTAATAGTGTACAAAAAATCAACTTTAATATTGAATCCCTTCCGGGCGAAAAAGCTGTCTGAAAACTACAATTGTTTCTATTTCGACAAACACACTTAGATGCCATTTTCATCGGTTCGATTACGCTTTAAATTTTTCATGCAGAGAACTAAAGTTATGAAGCAGATGTTATTGAAATGAATGGCTTTTGTTTGAATGTCCTGTGATAAACTAGTCAGCAGATATTAAACATCTGCTAACATAAATTTTGGCATTGATTTAATAACTCTTATATCAGGGATATTATTATTGTCATTATTATTATTATTATTGAAAGGGTCGAGCAACCAAGTTGGACGATTTCAGATGTAATATACCGTACTCAAAACCTTTATTGAATAAACGTTGAACTAACGTGGATAAACACGAAGTATGTGATATTATTTGGTATTTATAGGGGTGCCTCCCTAAGCATATACGAGCGACCCCCGGCGACTTTTTTTTTTTTTTTTTTTTTGCTACACCGCTGGTCTCTAAAGTTATGGATTCTAATCCCGGCTGGAGGATGGCTGTTTGTGGAATTTAGAAATTTAACAGCTAATGGAATCTTGACGGGCCGAAGTGATTAGTTACTTAAATGGACTAAAAATACATACCAAAGTTTTTATCGTGTAGTGGATTAACCTCGACTAAATATCCCGATTGTATATACGGTTTTTCTACTCGTGTGATTTTTAGTTTGTCATTTTTTTTCTTACTAGTTAGAAGCTTAAGTCCTTATCTGTTTTTTGAATGGGTGTATGTGTGCACTATGTGAACCGCTTTAATTTGTTTTTAGATGGATGTGCACACCTTTCGCCTAGTGCGTACACTTTTCGCCTAGGGCACACTTCCTGTTTTTTTCCACAGCTTTTTATCTCATGGTTTTGCTCAGATTTTAGTCCTCATAACAGTGGTTTTCAAGTTTATTGATTAACTTTTGCTTATGTATTTTGGTATGCTTTTAATTTAATTTCTGTGCATTACTCTTTTGGTTGAAATCTGCCGGTATATTAGTCAATCGTTTTTGTGTTAGAAGCTTCAAATTGTTTTATGTCTTACGCGGGATCAGCGTTGGATCTTGTAGCATCTTCACCCAGCAGTTTTCTCTGCTAGATTCCCTCTCGATTCTTTTCCAGAAGTTCTGGTTTCGTTTGTTCAATTTGTTGTTATAGTTGGGGTAGTAATTTTGTGGGATAATAGCTCTGTTTTCACATTATGTTCTCCTCTTGGCCTGCCGGTTTCGAAAGTTCTTTTAAGGCCGCTTTAGACGACAGCATTTATGCTACGATGAATCTTACGATTAGCAGTAGTGCCAGAGTGTGAAAGCAAGAACGCTGCAATAGGGCAAGATGTTATGGTATAAATCCATAACTTTTTTTCTTTTTACCCTGGCAAACTGCTTTCGCTAAGATTTATCGTACGAGAAATTTTATCGTCTAAAGCGGCCTTTATTAGTTGTTATACTTTTTCTTCTTGTAGCCTCTAGAAAGAAACGCTCTTCCTAATTATTTTATTCTCACCTCACTGTTCATGACCTATAATCCATTTCAGACGTAATGCCTGACTCTTAATCACTGAATCGTTAAGTAGTTGGGTGTGCCGAGTCTGCATATACAGATTCATGTCTTGAAGTAAGCTTATAATATACGTCCGTTTGGTGTCTCCTTTAATTTCTAAGACATTATTCTTGGTTTGGCGCGACACTCAAGTGTGAACTCAAGTCCTCCTCCATTATTGTTTAAGCGGTTTATATAAGATTTTAGTTATTCATTGTTCGAGCAAATATTCCTAAGACGTCATCTAACAATCTATAGTTCTTTTACAATCGAATCTCCAGGCCCATCTTTACTAGTTTTTGAGTGGTGGCTCCAATGTTTCCTCACTGCAGATTTTTTAGCCATTGGAATTTTGAGTTGTAGTATACAGAAACTGGTTCTTTCCCTTCTAGTTTCTATGTCTGTTTCTATTTCTTTTTAATACCTGCAACATATAACATGTTTTATGACCCATTCTTTTAACGCTTCTGATGCAAACAATTTAAAGTATCTTCTAGCTATTGTGGCTGGGATAGGCAACAATTTTATGAGAACATGTGTTAAGTATCTGTCCAAATATTTCGTTTGACTGTTACTTGAGGATACTATGGGTCTTTCCGGCGGTACTTCTTTTATTTCGCTTATTTACTTGTTGCAGTTTTTCAAGATTTCCGGTTGGTTCTCTAGGGTGTTCCTCATGAGGCGACTGGGTGGCGATGTTTGCTTCTCCCTCTGGGCTGTCCTCTGCCTTTTCGGAACAGGCTTCTCGTTTTCTCCGGTCTTCTTGGTTCCTTGTAAGACCTCGTCAGGAAATGCAATACAACTCGATTATCTTGGCATGCTAGCTAGACCACTTTCATTTTGACATGAGCACTGAAGTTTGTCTGGCTGTCCTCCAAGGCAGATTCCCACTTTTCTACCAACTTCGGTATTAACGTTTTATAGTGGTTGGTAAATTAGTTCATACTTAGTTTTGCCCTCCGTATTATAGTTGTGATATTCTCTTCGAAATTAGTCTGTGCTTTGGTGAACTCGACCAAATTCTAGTTAGGTCTCTCGAGTCTTATACAGGGTATGCTGTCTCTCCTGATCTTGGACTCGTAGTGCTGGGCAAGATTATGTTTGTATAGCAAACTGTGCAGTGTCCTAAAACATTCCTCCTGCTTAAGTTTCAAATTATAGTTTGGCCTCGAGGGACCCACCTTGTCACTGTTGCGTTGCCAGGGGCTTTTTGGGTGGGATCAACTCTACTTCTTCTGCCTTCCCTGTCTCTTCTTGTTGCGCAACCTGTTTGTCCTGTATGTAGTTCCGGGTGACATTCATCTCAGGTAGTTACATGGAGAATTTTTCTTGAATTGTTTCCATCTTATACTAAAAAGTAGTTATTAAAGATTCTGCTTCTGCTATTAGCGTACTAAGAAGTATACGCATGGCCGGAAATATGTGGGAGCACAGCGGGCATTGAATGACTTTAAATGTTTAATTCTAGCTTTTAAAGTAATTGCCTCCCCCTAGGGCCTCTTTCCTAAATCCGTCCATGACTGTACACGTATGCAAACCTCAATTGGAAACCAATAGTAGTGAAAATTCTCTGAATTTCCAAGTTGTTCCGGATAGCTACATCCGTGTGAACATGCTGCCCCAAGACATCTGCTGGCGTTAATTTGTTATTTACAAATATGGACTTTCGGGACATGATATGGGCGTTTATTGAGAGCAGCTGCTAGTAATGAAAATTTAATGTTTGTGCACAGTGCCGAATCTAGAGGGGTCAGAAAGGGGGCAATCGCCCCAGGTGGCAAGTTTAGGGGGAGGCAAACAGCTAAAAATAAAAGTTCCTAAAAAGGAAGCTACTCGACATCCAGAACTTCACTGTGTAGTTTGCTGATAATGACTCATGTGTTGTAAATAGCACCATTACGTGTTTAGTGCACAGATGTCTCAGAGGCTCTAGTCAAGAACCACTGAGACAATGTTTAATCGAACATTGCCATATTTAATTAAAAAATCATCATATGCAATTAAGCAATCAAAATGAAACTTACACTGGTTAATATAGAATATACAGACTACCCATTGTTATTATTTGGGCTGTTATAAGTAACTCAGTGATGCCAACTTAGTATAAAATATATGTTTTCAAATTGCACTACGAAAGATCTCTAAATATTTTCAGAGTTCAAACTAAAAATAATATACCACGCACGGTATGCAGTATTGCAAACTTTGGAAGAAACGTAATAGAAAGTTACTCAATCAGTCCAAGGTTCTTAGAACGCAAAATCGGTATTCGTGGCGTCGATATATATATATATATATATATATATATATATATATATATATATATAAGCGACTCGAATAATAATGATATGCATGAAACATGAAAAACCCCATTTGAAACAATTGCCACCATTTGCAGACAGTTCCACTAATTGGAAGTAGTTACTGCGCCTTAACAGTGAAAAATTAGCAAATTTTCTGCACCATTTGAAATTGTTTCGTATGTATTTAAGTATTAGTGGGACTTTGGAGGTTTCTCACTGAAAACATAAGGAGTTAAATTATGTCATACCCTCTGTGTTTACCTGATATTTGCCTTACTCTGTTGATGTATAATTTCACAACGCTTTTGGTTAGGAGTTTTGTATGACTATACATGTACACATGATGATCCATAGCTGTATGATGATGTATTTTGCTCGTTATTTTGTGGTCGTTTTGGAACTGTTATAGTATGATGGAGTAACATTTCAAAGAAATCGAAATTATGAACAGCATAATGTTGGGCTATATTATGAACAGCAGTTAATTGTGCTTCCAATTTACTGATAGTGTAGCGCAAAGCACGTACTAAAATTAGAAAATGTAAAGAGATTTTGTATGGTTGTGGTGTACTCATAAAGGTAATACACTTAAACTTTGGTTGTTAACAGTATTAACGATCGACCATATAAATCAGAGAAGACTGCTAGAAAAATGCGTACAATTCACAATAATATCTGCAAATGTTATCAATAAGCTGTGAAATGTGAACATGATTAAGAGACGATTATAATTTCAAATCTGCAAGAAAATCTTTTAATTTAATTACAAATTCGCACCTCTTGAAAGAACCTCTCGTTCTTCAAGTCACCACATAATGTTAGTAGTTGATACAGAAGATACTGCAAGACTGTATTTCTGACCTTTTCCTCGACTTACGAGTCAAACCAATGACTCGTATTTCGCTAGTAAAAGGAAATCTTTAATAAAATAGTTACATATCTTTGCTACCCCTCTTCCATGCTTCTCCGTAAGATTTGCTTCTAAACCTTTGCTTAATTAACCATAAAAGTAGCTTCGACAGCACGCTCAATACAACTGCTGCAATACAGGTCTGAAATGAAAGTTTCTCAGGCAGTACAACACTATTTCCTTGGGATGTTTATTTTAAATGTAATGGAAAGACATTTCAAGTAAAAAAAAATGCGTTTTACTCAACAATAAATTGAATGTGTATACAAGCACTTAGACATGTATCTGAAGTTTGTACATCATGAAGACGCGGTTCAACAGTTCTTACTGAAAATATCTTTAATATGATGAAAATAGGATCTACAAAAATAGTTTTAACTTGATTTGATATCTCACGTGCATATTACATGTGTATATTTTTAGTTCTATTCACATAATATGCAAGTTCACAGATTTAACAAAAAAAAAATTATGTCCACTTTAAAATAATAAAAATAAATTACAAGAATTGCATCAGGAAGCAATGTCACAAACACGGATATTTTCCACGATATCATACAACTTATATTAATTAAGGCAACCTGCCAACACTCTCTTGTTAATACTTGTCGGCGCACTTGACCACTGATCGGGTATACTGCAGTTTGGGTATTTATTCTGAAATTAAACTAATCACTAAGACTTTAAGTCTATGTTAAACAACAGATAAAAAGGTTTTCTAAATTTTATTATACTTTCTTCTTTCTTTCTTTATATTTTTAGCGCTCCTTAGTTTTATTCAGCGTCCTCCATCCATTTACACACGATGCTACTACCGCCTCCTACATCGTTCCAGTGCCACCTTAGAAGCAGTATTGCCAAATGTTGGAAACTAATCTAAAGAAAGACAGGAGTAAGGTCCGTTGCTTAGGATGTCTTGTTAACTGTCTCGTTCGTTGTTGCTGTTATCTATCGGCGAAACTATGTAGTCCACAGTGTTTGAGACGGAACCTATTCTTCTTAAAATATTTTCTCGTGCATGAAGAATATATTACTACTGCATTCTCTTCTTCATATTCTTATACAAACAAATTGGACCATTTAGTAAGAATAATGTGATCATCGTGGTTTTAGTCGACATGCTAGGAATAGAGACCTGACAACGGTAAAATAGAGTAGTTCCACAACACTCATTAAACTGGCTCCAATGAATAGTCCAAAAACACCTCCAATACATACTGTAAAAGGAAAGAACAACATGAAAAAAATATAACTGTTCTCTACAAATTATAAACAAGAGTGAAAACACATTTCTAAACAGTTTTATAAATGGTGTGATGTGTGGTGGTTTGAACAATTTCTGTGGCATTCTTTTTTTTTAAATTATATCTTTCGAATACTCAGCATCCAATTTGGACATCAGGAGAAATGTTATTGGGGAATGCAATAAATGAAAAGAAAAATATTAATGTCATTGATGATAATTGTCATTGATACTAATGCCGTTTTTGATCACTCCTTAGAATGAAGCATCATTATTTTAAAATAGGTATAATAAATTCGAATGGAACCAGAATAATATATAATAGCATTCATAATAAAGTGATACAAAACGGAAACTATGAAACACATGTAATCAAGACAAATATAATAGACATGTAATATGTATACATAATAGATATATAATACACATAATAAGGTATGGGGGGAAAAAAGGTCAACTTTAAAACTTGGCAGCTAAAATTAATTGTCACTACCCATACAGCACACTTCTTCTCAGAAATGTTTCTGCAATGTTACTAATCGACATTTACATTACAGATTTTCTATGTTCCATCTGAAATAAACATGTACATTTCAATAACATTTCAGTTGTAGCATTCAACATGTAGGTTACAATATTGCTCCACCCAGTTCCCGTAAGGAGGCACTGCGATCGCTGCATAGTGCATTGAGACTTTCAAATGTTTAAAGTTGGGGAAGCTGAAATCCCTTATTTATTTATCCAAAGGTTTACTTGCATGAACGATGTACGATGGAGGGTAGGTCTTAATATTTGCTACTTCTTTATATGGCATTGAATGTACAATAAATCTTCAGCTACTTCTGTGGTACACTATAATTTATGCCTGCAAAAATGATACAGTTAAAATGTAATAAGGATATGTAGTAGATATATACAGACTATTAATTTTAACTTAGTCCTCTTATTGTGCGCTCCGTGTCTTCCAGGCACAGACAGTTTACTTGATGTGGGGGAACAATACATAACCTAATTAAACAACGTTTGGGTACTACACTATAAAACACAATATAAAACGTACTTTGTTGACCCTGGATCCAATATAAAGTATAGTATTGTTGTCTGTTTCCGTTCTTTGTCAACCACTGGCTCATGGTTCATTACTGGTACGGTCATCCTATTTCCAACATGTGTGGAAATGTTGAAACGGAAAATATAACAACGTTTCGAGTCATGGAAGTATGAAATTAATTAGTGTAAAAGAACGAAAAGTATTTGGTACTATTTGGCTGCTTCCGCGTTGGGGGCGACCGCGCGGGGGTGAGTATTAAACGTCATGCGCATCGCATATAACAAAAGAAAAATTAGCCTGCTCTTTGCTAACCCATCTTCCAAACTCTACATGGGTTCCGTTTACTTTATCTACTCCAAAAAACTTACAGAAGAAAGATAATGTTAAGAACGTGTGTAGCGGGGTAAAACGCTAATTAGAAACAATGTTTTAATCATAAAACAGTGTAATAAAGATGGAAGGCGTAGATACACGTGAGACTATATGAGCGTACGCCACGGCTGAGGATTAGGAGTAGCTGATTGCCAACAGTGAAAAATAAAAAACAATAACTGAACCTGATTTTTCTAACCTAATCTAATGCATTAAAACTCAACTTATAAACTGTAAAAGAAGGCAAAAAACGAAAAAAAAAGAAACCATATCAGTGTGACGACATTAGTATTCCTCCATGTGGCACCATATCCGTTTCGTAAACAACGAGAGTGTATATTTTACGAATGAATTAATATCGTCTAGTGGTATTATTTTTTGAATAGGTACATTTCGGCCGGTGTGTATGGAAGTGTGAGTGATAAATATATTTTTTTTAAACTAGTGTTGCAGAGCGTGTAATATTGGTCAATACGGTGCTACTCCAAAGAAATTAGAATTATGGGAAGAAATATTATATTAAGAAAGGGTATAGCGGTGTTGAAACACACATTAGAATATGCAATCATGAAACAGTGTAATAAAGGTGAGAGATATTTATACGTGGAGCTATATGAGCCTCCTGGGTAGCCTAGTCGGTAGCACGTTACACTTCATTGCGAACGATTCCGGGTTCGATTCCCGGTGGGAGCTCAATATTTCGGCGTTGACCCAATACCGTGAGGAGAATTAGGCAGCTATTGTGAAAAAAGGCGGCGATCACAGTTGAGAGCTTCGGCTCTCCTCTCCCAACACGTCTGGTCACCGTGGGAGCAATAAATCACCACCTCCGGGACCTCATCCAGTAGTGAATTTTATATGGCAGAGAATTGTTGTTATACGAGATTCCGCCGTGAGTGAGAATTCTTTTATAACTGATTATCAACTACAAAACCTGGTTATATATTTTAAAATGACCTAACCAGACTTTTCTAACCTATGCTAACCAACTTAAGCACAACTTTTAATTAAAAAAGGCAAAAACTAAAAAAAAAAAATACCACGCCATCGGTATTCCTCCGCGTGTCATCATATCTGTTTCGTAATCAAATGGAGTACATACTTTACAAATTAATAACTATTGTGTAGTTGTCGTACTACTGTAGTTTTGATTAGCTACATTTTGGGTTGTTCATAGGGAAGTGTGGGTGGTATTTTTTTTAATTAATGCTGTAGAACGTATAATATTGGTTAATAGTTTGGTGGATATATGGAGTAGATAAAGTAAACCTTAATTCTCAACATTGCATCCATGATTTTTAAATCAAAATATTCTTGATTAATAAAACAAAGTTATGCAATTATTATTCATGCGCATGAAGCCGTGTTTCTTATGTTGATCAACTTGACTGTGCATTTAAGGAAATATTAAGGGTGCATGGCTTTTCCTAACAGTTTTTTTAGATTGTCGACTGTCGATATATGTTTATAGAACTCTATATGATAATTATTTGCAAGAGAATGACCGGTATAGAGCGTACATATGATAAATTAGCTATCAGATGTGGCGGAACATAAATTAAAGTTTTCTGATATTGAATGTATTTCCTATGTTAGACATTTGCATTAGTTGGGATACACGCAAGGCAGAATGTGATGCCAAATAAAGGGATGATGTTAGTGAAGGAACAGACATACTCCCTTATACACGAACTTGTTCTCATGCTCCTTCCTGATTTATCATCACATTCTGGATTGTAGGCATCCACAATAATGCAGACAGCATCGTAAATACATTTAACACCATATAATAGAAGTAACTAATATAAAGAATAATTTATTATAGTTTTAACGTTTTGGTTTACATTATTTTGGATGTATATCATGCAGAATATGAAAGAAAATTAAGTGGTAATTGGAGTGTAAGGAACCACTAACACCCTTGAATCATGTGGGTTGGATTATAGATGATTGACTCGTCCTACAAATTGCAAATAGTATCAACAGATATTGCTTTTAATGCATAGAAGGACGTACCTGGATATTGGCAATAAACCTGACATATTTAATGTAAGGTGTTTATGCTATCTTACCAAATCAAACCTAAGATAAATGGTAATTTATCCGGAGGTCAACTATGCACATCCTTCTGAATGGGAACCTTAAACTTATCTTCCATTGAGTTTACATCTATTATGCACTGTATTCATCCCAAGTAATGGCACAGTTCTAAGTCGCTTGCCCGAATATCCTTATGTATTGGAAAAATAGCATATTTTGTATTTACTTTTGATTTTCTACTAAAGGTTAGGTTACAAGAATCCATGTTAATAATGATGAATGAAATATAAAAAAGCATTTTCTAATCCTGATATCATCAATGCACCCAGGCCAGTGCTCTAGAACTATCCGAAATAACGCAAATGAGGATGCTGGAAGTACATTCAATGCCACATTATAGCAGAAGTAGCTAATGTAAAGAATCTAACACTCGACTAATAAATGATTATCTTAACAGTGCACCACTGTATTTAAATAGGTAGAATGGAAGTTTGCCTTGGCTCCTACAAATAAACATGTAAACTTCATTTTTTCTACGTTGTTCTACCCATCTCCCATTTTGGGATCCTTTCATCCTAAACTGGTTTAAAAAGTACCCTCATGAATAAATACTACCTCTCACTATCATTTCAATGAAATAAATATGTACATCTCATATGTAATATCTCAGATATATTACATTGCAATGACTCAGCTACATTACGTTGTAACGTACTGGAATGTTTCATTGTAATGTTTCTGTGGACGGACATTTCCACGTTGCAGAAACTAAACTGAAACATTACTGTAACGTAATGTAATGTAACTGTTATGTTACCAATGTTACAAAGTTATGTAACTACAACGTTTCGGCAAGGTGTGTGTGCTGTTAGGGTAGTAGAAAATGGTGAATACAAGGCTAATTTTATTCTACATACATGGTAAACAACTTAATTTGATTAGATGAGACTTCCCGATCTTACTTGGCACCCTTCTTTCTTTATAGTGAATGTCTTGACAGATTATGCCAATAATTCGCTGGAACTGGAGACAACTTTTTCGTCATTCTTTTAATTGGATCTTCTTTTGAAATTTGTCGTATACTTTTCGTTTATGATAAGCCAGAACTGTTCAATTGTTCGGAACTGTGGTGTGTTCGGAGGGTTGTCTTTTTCTCAACTAAATTGATTAATGATTCCCGCATTCTCTGAACAGTTGCCGCTGCATAACGGGCAGATGCGAGATCAGACCAGAAAATGTAAAAGTGGTTGTCAGGATAGTGAATTTCAATATACGCGTACATTTTGTCACATTTGGGGAAAGGTAGAGGGTAATAACTTTCGTCGTCCATTAAAACGTCTACATTAAATGGAGCATCCTTAATTCCCTTAAAGAAATGGGACAGTCGTGCTTCTTATTTGAATGAGGCTTGACTTCAGGGGCACTTTTATTTCCATGTGTCCTATATCTTCTAACTTCGTGTTGTGATAGTGACTAAATTTCTTCCCCAGTTGTCTGTAGTGGACGCCAACTTTGATGTCCATGATCCTTTCCAGAACTTGCTTGCCATTTCTGTCTAATTTCGTTCTCGGATGCGACCTGATCCTGTATTCCTTTTCACTCCCTGCTAATTTTCTATCTACCTTAGAATCTTGTAAACCCAACTTCGATCATGTTCTTTCTTTGCAAAACGTTTCACAATATTGTTAACCTTTCGTTAACAGTATGAAAGCATAACAAAATTTGGTTAACACAAAGTAATCAATATACCGTACTTTCCATTCATTAACCAAATCCAACGTGTCTATATTGGATTAGACCCCATTCAGTATTCTGCATGAAGACCACATAAATTGAAGTAGCCGAGATTTAGTATGTAAGCATCAGTTCCTTTATTCTGATTAAATACTTAAGCAAACCTTAGAGAAAGAATGCATTTCTTCATATTACTTTACGTATTTTTCAACATTGAAATTATACATTTATAGCTACAATACATAATCACATTACCCTTTGAATATATCCCAATTCTTCCAGGAATATATGATTATTCATATAAATTATGAATCTCATCTTCTCATAATTCCAGCTTATATAAATCACATATCTAATCTACACAGAGCGTTAAAGTTCGAATCATTACATCAGTGGACTCACCACCATAATTTAAACCTAAACGGTTATCTTCCCATTTGCGACTAATATGGTCAACTAGGCTGATAATGTTCTGAAATGCGAATAGTACAGGGTTACAGTAGAAGAAAGATTGAAGAAGTAAGTCACCTATTGTTATGGGTAGGCCTATAGGCATTAAAGTTAAAGATATTAGTGAGAAATACGAGAACAAACACAGAACAAAACTACTTGAATATGTCCAATTTGAGAGAAGTATTTATACTACAAAAATACCACAGGTAAAGTCCACTGATGTCAAATCTGAAAGAAGTTTCACTCAATTTATTTTCGCTGAAGCACTACACTGTGTTACACCGGATAGACGAACGCATGAAGCGAAATTTAAAATTCTCCCAAAGCTTTGGGTGAGCACTAAAGATATTTACACTTTTACTTACCAGCGAGATCAACTACATCATGCACAACTTTTAAACGACGTCTGGTTTTGGCAAGAGTATAATCCATTTCAAATTTGCAAAAATCACCAATGGATGTAGTTCCTTCACTGGAAAGAATAAAACTTGATTATTAGTCAGTAATAAAAAAACTCTTAGGACTCTAAAGACTAGGAACATATGTTTTGGCAACTTTCTGTTGCGTATACTTCTCCATGAAATCGAGAGCCTCAGGTGAGCTATGGTTTTGCTCCTTTACGTCATGACATGTAAATATTTACGCACAAAGTTACACTAATGTTGCATAAAATGAACATTCTGAGAGTGGGCTGAACCGATAGATCCCACTTCTTGGGCACAGCACTATCTATATCTATCTATGTTTTAATCTGATTTTGTTTATAGTTTGACTGTTATAAACTAGTTCTTTTCTAGTCCAGATTTTATTTTGTTTAATTTTACACCACTAAAAGTATTTGTCACTTGACATTTGCTGACCCTGTACGTAATAGGTACTTTACACGTCCAAAGCCAGCATTGCTGCCGGATTCGTGCTGAGGTATATCAACATATTCCACTTCAGGAATGTAACCAGAAGGCTGTTTGCACTATACTGAAATTGTTCCTGATACTATCATAAAAAAAACCGATGCTCAGACGCAGGCATATACTGCAGTCAACTCCTTATTATTTTCTATCATGAATAATTTAGTATTACATGTACAATAATTATCACTTTAGTACCTTCTGTAAATATTACAATAGATGGTCAAATTTCTACGACTTCCGTAACATATAACAATTATTCCAGAACAATACTACGAATAAAATAGCTCGTAACCTGATCATGAACAAACCTATACATTTGTAACTTCTAATACTACGTAATCGTTACTCGAAACCTCCATGTCTAACAATAACAAGTATTTGTTCTCTTTCTGTTCAGATTATGTCACACTTATCAGCTTAAGTATTTTTTGCCATTGCATATTTAGTTCTTATCAGAAGTAAAGGTTTACAAAATTAAACATTATTCATTACTGGAAATGAAGTTTGCCTGAATGTATTATTTCTTGTAAGGACAAATATTCTACATTCACATAAAGTAATAGAACTTATTATACTTGCGCTCTAATTCTCATGTGTTCCAAGCTCTGAGCTGTACAGCTGAGAGGACAATCACAGCGTAATCCTTTATCTGTATCTGATAATGAGTTAACAGGTTGTAACAGATCTAGAAGGAAGTGAAATCAATGATTCGTTATTTCATGTACTTTTTTTTTCTTTAAATATAATTATAATGGAACACTATTACTCGATTCGTTAAAATTTAAATTAGAACTTTTAAAAATCACGCAACCCAAAATCATACTGCAGTATGCATAAGCCGTACCCTTTATTTTTGTTCAGGAATTTTACAAAAATCTCCTTCACAAATCGCATTATTTTGACTTTATTATGGTACTTGCGTAATAAATAATTTTAAGTCTTACTTTCATAAAACTAAAAAATTACGGTAACAGTAACATATGTACATCTTCACCCAGATTATATTTCTAATCACAGTAAGTGCTGCAAATAATAAGTAATGTATCGATGCATTTTAGTATCGTAGGAGTAATGACTGTGCCTGTATTTTGTTTCGTTCACGTGTATAGGCCGCACCCCTATTTTTTTTTAAATTGCGGCTTATACAAGGAAGGATACGGTAACGGCGAATGCACGGAAGCTGAGCAAATCAGGAAATTTTCTAACCAATTTTTAAGAAGAATATTCTTTAGTGGAAATGATAGGCATCAGCAAAACAAAAATGTACGTATGCAACCATGGAATATCGCTTTTTAAAAATAATTTGATTACCAAGGACGAAGGGGAAGCCCTCGAAAACTTGCAAAAGAGTTAAAAGACGGTGAAGTGGTGGAATAATATTTAAATCTTATGTACACGTACATAAATTGAATTAAAAGACCTTCAAGGAGAGCCAAGAACGCGTCCATCAGATCGAAAATATTGTACATGCAAAAAATGTGATTTGAATTTATTTAAAATAATTAAAGCTTGTAGAAACCACACACAGAAATGAGGAAATAGTGTACGCCATCACATTATGAAATACAACACAACAGTTCAAATAGTTTATTTTTACTATAGTGTTTTTCGTATGCCATTTCTCGAAATTGACAGAATAAGTCTATAAGGACGGGTTTGTTGTAAATGTGTTGTACAGATTTGTTAAAAAGCATGAAAGTCGGCATTAACATCATCTAACAAGGAACCTTTCCGATGTTGTGAATTATATTTATGAAAATGTTTAGCACCGTTCGATAGGGCATCCAAGAAACTCCGAAAACAGATATTTTTAACTGCGCAATCTAATTAGGGATGCAGAGAAATGACGTCAAAGTTCGAAAAGAAAACGCTTCCGCTCGGGCACGACAAAAGTGTAACTAAAGCCATTTGGCCATGAACGAAGATGTCTCGGCTCCTTTCCCTTTTTTGAAATCAGATGGGGCGTAGGAGAGAAGCTGTTGGAAGGCAATCGGTAAGAGTCTAGTTTAAAGGCTCCATAGCAGAAGCACAGCAGTCATCAATAAAATGAATTCGATAGTTGAAAATGCATTACACCATTCGATAGAACAGCTAAGGAATCGATTTCAGAAAATGGTAATAGTCTCTTGTGAGAAAGAAAACACACAATTATCTGTACAAAACTTTTTCTTGTAGTTCGCAACCTTTTTTTACGCAACAATGTTTTACTTTTGGTTTTAAGTACTCGAACAGTATCTGGGTCGAGGTTTATTTAGGTGTTCTACCGAATTATCCCATTCATTTGCAGCGATCAGGCCCTTCAATGGTTGAAAAGGAAAATCAAAAGAAAGATTTCTCGAAATTTAACGTCATTTCTCTGCATCTTTATTTAGATTCCGCCGATAAAAATCTGTTTTCTGGATTTCTTAGGATGTCCTATCGAATGGTGTAATGGCGTACAAGATTTTTTCCAGATTGCAGTTCCAGGGGAATCGACTTCGTTGGTTTTCGCAAAATACACCCTGGCGCCATCTTTAATTTTTACTGGGTACACCCGTGACGTCACGGGAGTCATTCTCATCTCCAAAGTTGCGCAAGATAACAAGGACTTTAAGTCCAGAAGCACACCACAAAAGTTTAATTCACAAAATCGTGATGGGTCCTTGTAAGTACAAAGATAAAAATACGTGATAAAATCGTCAAAACAAAATTGGTTCTAAACAGTTCTATGCCCTCCGCCTCTGACAGGATGTAATTGTGTCAGAACGATACGAATGTGGTCTTTATTAGTTTTATATCTATGGCCAGATTTGTTGTATCTCCATGGAAACTTGCATTCTCACTTCTTCCTATTGTACGGTTGTTATGATGGATATCTGAAGATATTTTAATGAGTTCTAGACACATCTGCTGAGTGATATAATTTTCGTCCCTATCGTTTATACTGAGAAGGAATTATTACATCCCATAGTAATAAATGTACTGATGTCTTGAATTGTGCAACTTAATTATATTATTATTATTATGTACTGAATGCCTATATGTAGTGGTTAGATGGTCATATGTAGTACTGATTTGTGCACTACTTCATGGCACTAACCTTTTTTATATAGAAACCAAACCGAACTTGACCTAACCTATAGATCTGAATAGAATCTAACTTATTTACTGCAATCCCTTATTATCTAATTTGAACCCACTAACAAACTGATGACGAAGGATGGTATATAAAATACATTGTACAAACTTGTTCTGAATGCCTTGTTACCCAGACTAATGCGTGGAAGTAATCACAGCCAGTGGATTAGTGTGCGGTAGAAGATTTAGTCAACTAGTGTAGTAGAGAATAGATCCACAATGGCAATGCCTACGATAACATTTCAACTGTTTGAGGGTAATGGAGAGAATATTGAAAATTACGCATCACGTTTTAAACTTCATTGTAAGATTCATGATATTAAGGTGGACAAACAAGCTGCATTGCTCCTTACGTCTCTACGCAGTTTTGTGTATGATCGTTTACAAGATCATTGCATCCTAAAGTTAATATGCTATATGCTAAAATTGAAGAACGTCTAATGAAACTGTATAGGAATACGAAAAATGATGGAATTGAACGATTCAACCAGTCTCGGACTGGCCAGGGCCGAAGGGCCGGAATCCTGGCCGGGGCCCCACCCTCAACTTCGTTTTTCTATATACATTTTTAATCCTTATGTAAGTATCTACAACATTAAAAAAAAAAAAAAAACACGAAATTCGGGCCTACATCAGATGCACTCACTGAGTATTCCCACAGACATCAGAAAGATAACTGTAGATCTTACTACGTCCAGATGGCCCCCAATACCTTACGGGCTCCTTTCCGAAGGTTACTGCGATGTACAACAGAAATAGCATTTAGAAAACATGGGACATCCGTCATTTTTCGTTCAATTATGATGATCACTATAGCCTGAATTTACAATAGAGCAAACAGAATGGGGCCCCTTTTCTACATTACAGTAATTGAATTTATGTTATCAGTAGGGCTAGGATAATTACACATTTAACATATTGCATATGTAAAGGATTTCTAACATAAAATGAAAATTGCATATGCAGGTGCATTATGTTCCAAAATAAATTGATGAGCATATTTCTGTACGCAAACCAACACCGAGAATATAATGTATTACTTTTCTTCTTGTTTGTCTTTTCTTTGCCTTTTTTTATTCGTTTTTTTTAATGAAATGTAGTAACTAGCCCATTGTCACCTCAACAATCAACTAAGCAACACGTGCAAGTATCTTATCGCTTGTACGTCTATTTTCCCCTCCCCTCCAGTCTACCTTGCACGGGTGCAAAAAGCGACAACCGCTTTGTAATTTTCAATCAGATACTTTTCAGAAGAACAATGGTGAGTTAACATTTACTGATTGCTTGCTGCCAGTGTTGTGAAGTGTCGTGAACGTGAAGTGTCTGTCATAAAAGCGGTCGTATAAGAGTGGTTCCCAGAAAAGACGGGACGCTGAAAAGAAAAAAATGAAGTTGTGTGCCTCGGAACCGAAGCAAATGAAGTTGTCATTTCCAAATTCTACTGCCCAAGAACATGAAGATCCACATGTGTCAGCGACATATACCGAAGGTATACAAAAACAAATAAAATATTTTTATATACAACAAACTCCCAATTATCCGTGTGCGTATTATCCTGTTTGCTGATTATCCGTTCCGAGTTCGGTGTATTTTTTAAATAGAAAAATTAATTAATTTTAAAGTATTCTCTTATAAAAGAACATTTTTTGAGTAGGTTTTAAAGGGTTATTTTGTCGGAGTCGTTGAGATGAATATTGACACTTTTAATGTTCAAGTTTCCCCACCCCCTGGAAGTGGGAGAGGGTGACAAAAATAATCGTAAACGACCAATATTAATGTCGAATCCATAGTTTAATTTACGGGGTCGCTGAGATGAATAGTGATACTTTATATACAGTTCACGTTCATCCTCCACTCCCTGGTGCGGGGAGGGAGGATTGTGAACAAAACCAATTTAAGGTAAGCACCCACTTACTTGTAGTATAATTGTTACAAGATACATCGCAGATCCCATTCATCAAAACGGGAGCAGGAACTGCTTGTAAATAATTCCGATTCCTTTTTCGATTTTTCGTCCTCTTTTTCAAATCATTCCGATCAGATGTCGTTGCAATACATTGTCATTGGTTTACTAATCGCTTTTGCTATCTTGTTGGGCTAGGCACTGTCAGCTTTTGAACCAGTCAAAGTGACAATATTAATCTCAGTGATTCCAGAGACTATGGATTTGACACTAATATTGGCAGTTTTCTATTTTTAAAATTTAAAATGACACCCCATTCCCCATGTTTTTCTTATGGGGACTTTCCACCCTATATCTCAGCCCAGGGGTGACCTGGAACCGGCAATTTGGAAGATGTCTCCGACAGCTTTAAAACATTTTAAAATTCGTGATCCTACCTATAGTGAACACGTTAGGGTAGGTGTCCCAAATATCGCCCCCGTTCCTAATATCGCCTATGTGTGTTTCGAAACTACTACTGCATTTGCACTATCTATGAGTTTATGTGGTTATCCTAAAGGTTTGGGGCTTTGTGAAACGTAGCTTTAGCGGGGAGTTTCCTATCAGTTATAGCAAATACAATATGGCGTCTGAAGTTTTTGAGGTTGTGAAGAACATTTTTTGGTCTCCAATCACTCCAGTGAATGACCAAGTAAATGTTTCCAAATCACAATTTCGAGTAGATCACTTGAAAGTACATTAAATTAGAATTCTAAAGGTGTTATTAATTTCGGAATAAAGCTGTGTTTATTAAAGAGTGTTTCTTATATATTTCTTATTTCGTATTCTAAACAATGTTTTCATTAAAAATATTTCGTTTTTAAACATAATTGCATTTGTGATCAGGAAAACTCTAATTGATATGGGAAAACCATTGTTTTGTTTTGTATCCTGAACACCAAGAAAGTTGTTTTTGGAATAATGTATTTCTGTCTTCGATTATTTATGTTGTTACTACAACTAAACGCTAAATTTGTCGAACTAAAATAGTTATTGTCTGGATTGTCTGTCCGTCCCTTGAAAGTAGTATAAATTAAATGACTTTGTGGGAGAAACAATGAACTATCATATTAGTTTTTTGTTGATTGACCTCATTAACAACTATTGAATCTGTAGTTTGTATTCCATAAACAAAACACGGGACATTTTAGAGTTCCGGCAAACGTTTTTGGGACACCGGGATAGAACTCTGAGAAAGGGACCATCCCGTATTTTACGGGATGTATACGACTCCTACCGTGGGGCCCCAAACTGCTCTTCCAGCCGGGGCCCCCAGTCCGACACTGGATTCAACCAACATCGTTTAATGCACCAAACAGTGCATCCACTCACAGAATATATTAGTGAACTTAGAAAGCAAGGGGGATAGGTATAATTTTGGAGTCTTTCTAGAGGAAAGACTGACAGATTAACTGATTTTTGGTTATTAGATAATGGGTTGAGGAAGAGGTTACTCTCAACAGAAGATCTGACCTTCGAGAAAGCTGTTAACTTAGCGACACAGTATGAAAGTGTGAAGAAAGATTGTCATTTATTAGTCTCATAGATGCTGATACCAGAGAGGTTAATTTGGTAGGGAGAATGGAATCATCTCGGTCGGTGCAATTTTTGCAGTAAAGATAAAGGTTAAATTTATAGTTAACTGTAAGTTTTGTGCCAATTCTTATATCAGGGACAAAAAAAAAGCCTGTCGAGCTTTAGATTAGGTTGCATGCGGTGCAAGTAATAATTTCAAAATCACAAAAGATAAACAGTAATAAAGTATTTTTTTTACATTTCTCCCATTAAAGGAAATACCATTTAGCCTAACATTCGCATCTAGTCATAACATTTATAATAATTATGATGACAAAAATAGTCAATAATTAAATTTAAACTGAAGAACAGAAAGTGTTATGATGTGACGTAATAGTTCATGACGTCATTTAAAAGTACTGTATTCTCGTTTGAAGTTACCTGATCATTATAGTGCTTGTTCTTGTTTATTTCTTTTTAAGAAGGATATAGCTGCTTTATGTTTCTTTTTCAGTATATAGTTTGATGACATTGTTTGAAACTCAGAAGTAATTATATTAAATAACAAACAGTTTTTCGTCTAAGGATTTTAGATCAAGAAGGAATAGATTGATGCTGAATTATGGAGATCAATAATGATTTAATAGATGGATCAGTAGAAGATTTGGTATGTAAGGTTCTGTTTATAAGATGTTATATGTCCAATTGTGCAATATCAGAAAATGGGTCAGTAGTTTGATTTACCAACAGAGGAGGACCTAAGTTCTCATATATCTCTTCGGTCAACGGATATCTATGGTTGCAATAAATTGTTTCTTTGAATGGATTCAAGTGTTATCATGGTACTGCTACCTTTTAGTAGGTACGAGATTTATAACGACTGCATTTCTCTGAACGGGATTGTTGCTATTCTGATCGATAGATACTTATTCAATTTATTCTTGAAAGATATAATAAATTAAGTATTACTTTAAAAAGAAAGCTAAACTTGCCTTGATTGTCTTTTAAGCATTTTTCACCTTTAACGTCACATTTCACTTGTTTCTCTGCAATGAAAGAATAACTATTGAAACACATCTATATAAGTCAACATTATTATACCAAGTGTCCACTCTCATGTCTTATTTACATTACTAACATTTTACCATGCTTAATGTTAACCGTGATCATTTACGTAATGTAAATGTAAGTTACCGTTAAGGCGTGTTTCAAATTTAACCAACGTCAGCTAACGACGGTTATCTGGTAACGTCAGTAACCTAAATGCAAGATGGCCGTTAAACGACCCTCACTTCGTGAGTTAATGTCTTTCGTTTTCGAAACATATAGTATCCTAGTAATGCGTATCGCTTTAATAGCATAGAAGAATAATGGCACAACTAATCTACGAAATGCTACAATACAATTAATTGATTCGTGTTAATTATTTATAATTTAAACCCGAGTCGCGTAACCTTTTGTTTAGTTCCATGATACTTACTAGATGGCAGCTCTCCTGAAAACTGAATATGTTCAATTAATTATTACAGTATGAAAAACAAGTTCCATAGTCTAAACGTAAGTTAGTTTAACCCATAATTCTTACCAGCGTAATGTTAAAAATATCTAAAATTCACATCTAAAATTCGAGAGCTTAAGTAAGAAAATGTCATCCTCAATTTTGTTAGTAAAATAGAAAGAAATAGTCTAAGTTTACAGAAAGCTTCATATTCATTTCGACTGAAACATTGGTTTCCTACTGACCTACCAGGAATGAAACCATTCTATTTTTGACATATAAAATTCTTTGCATTAATAATGATTCGTTTATACAAAATGTATTCGGAACTTTTTGCAAGAGTCCTAATTGATATAGTCTTGTATTTTTCTCTTATATTATAATCTCCAATCGATTGTTTCAAGAATTGCACAAATATGTGATGCACAAACATGTGATGTGGATGGACATAAATGTAAATTTTAATAGGAAATATTGTTAAAAAGATACACTGATGAATATAGTTTATCAAGAGATATTTACTTTGGATTTTTCAACCTGCTTTAGGAGGAGAAAATCTCTGGTCAAGGCAGCAAATTCTGACCAGTAGGGACCAATGCGCTCTGTGTCCTTTCCTGCTAGACTGCCCTTGATAGCAACAAGTAATTTACAAGAATATATATCAGTATATTATATTGTTTAAAAATACCTATATTCGCACACTATGACTATGAATTTGTGGATCAAATTTGAGCAAAGCATTGTAGAGTGGAAACAAATTTTGAAATAATCAAATTGTAATGTTTAAACTAACAAGTAACACTATTTCAAGTGAACGCTCAGGTCTAGAAAGAAAATATATATATTTCCACGTAAGTACTTCTTACCATTTGTTAATCCTACAAGTGCATCTGTACAATTGCATAGCTCCATCTTCTTTTCGACACGACACTGTGCCAAACACGCTGTATAGCTGTAGTACTTAAAAGCCCACAACCCGTCAGTTTCATCAGAAAATTTACAATCTCGTGAACCAATTGCAATCGTTCGTACGTTTTCATCAGCCACTTCGTCTACTACCAAGAAATTGACAGCAAGACTTTCGTATGGTTGGCGCAGAGTCACGCTTTCCAGAACAGATCCTGTTGCCAACGGTACTTCGTCACCTCCGTGAGCTAGCACCTGTAATGGAAGTCCAAAGTAATAATCTCACATCAACGTTTTAGTGTTAAACAAAGAAATATTAAGTGTAAAATATTAATTTAAAATACATATTTTTTATACAACGCGAGTCTGTATTTCAATTCCATTTCTGGTTGGTCTGACAGTTAAGCCACAGAAAGACGATGTAACCTTTTCCTTTGCAGAAACGAAGCAGTTCACATAATACCTGAACTGAGTTAAAAGTGGAAACTCGCATCACTAACTCTATGGCTCACATAACTCGCAACTTCATCACCGCGGTAACAACTGTTTGGCATTGGATTCTACTGTGGTCAACATCAATCCAGTTTTCAGCACGAACACCTACTACTTGAAGATCCCTTCTAATATTGTCCAGCAAACGACCTATCGATCTTCCCAGCGGTCTCACTCCTTTCGGATTCCCAATCACGAATGAATATAATATTAGTTTCTCCCATACATGGTTTGCCCATCTTAGCAGTCGCGATCCCATTATTCTTACAATATTAGATGAATTGTACAGTCTGTTGAGGTCTTCATTATGTAGTCTCCTCCATTCTCCGGCCATCTCGTCTCCTCTTAAAACTTTATTTTCAAACACACGTAATTTGTGTTCATCTGCCAGGGTGGTACTCCAACCTTTGAAATTATAAAGTATTACCTACAGAATAACCGTCCTGTACATTTGCAATTTCAACTTCCTTGACATTAATCACGAGGTTAGGAATGGCATGGCGTTGCCCGATACTAAGCGACTTTTTCATTTCTTTGATAAATATGTTAAAATTATTAGCTTCCCATCATGCAATGGGATTACCAAAAAAAGAGTCCTCACTTGGAATTCGTTTTACCAGAACTAATAAATTTCGTGAAAGTATTAAAACTCATTCTTACCTTCACACTAAATGCAGTCCATTTAAATAAGACAGTGAAACGAACATCCTCCGTAATGCTTAGATGAATTGGCATAGTAACACTGAAATAAACAAGAAACAGAAAAAAACTAAAAAAATGTATGTTATTTGAAGGAAAATTAGGTGGCCTAAAGAAACTTTTACCTCGCAATATTTCTCTAACACTTGTTGAAAGTGGAAGTCAATATACTTGAAGGTTTATCCTGCCATCATAGTTTATGAATAGGTCTGAGATATATCTATGTTGACACCAGAAACTAAGGGATACAAATGACATTGATGATTAAAAGAAGTTCGAGGCAATCTTTTATATATAACTCGAAATATATACGACACGAAATTGTCATATTTTATACGTGGACATATCAAGTGTTTCAAAGTTTCTTTGTACAAAATATAACAGTTTTCTGTAACATATTTCGGGTTTTATATTTAAAAAGATGATTATCTAGAACACTTTTAAATCGTCGACGTCACTTATATCCTTTAGCTTCTGGAGTCTACTTTCGGGCAGAACACCCAACATTATCATTATCATCAAAGAGTAGAAAATAAAGTTTTGTTTAAAATATTACAAATCTGATAAATAGCACAGGCGTCTACTTTTTTTAAATTTGTTTTTCACCAGTCACTTATCATACGTATATGTTGAAAGAAATTGAGCTTTAATCGAACACGGGTCCACTAGATAGAAGCCGATAGAACCAAGCATTCAGCTTGCAAGTAGCAATTTGAAAATGCTATTTAAGACCCCAGACTAGATTACTAAATGTCACCACTCGAAAAATATGCTATAACGTTTGGGATTGGCAAATATGTTTAGAAGTAATGCAGATAAGTGTTTGTAACTAGTAGAAAATACCCGTAAATAGCCACCATTAAATGAAAAGTGAACGAAAGAAACTACCATCATGTCTTATTAGAATATATAAGTTTCATCCAATAATAAGATGGCGGCGGTATCGATATAAAGTAGTCTGCATCTATCGAGACTTTCAGATTTTAGCAGTCAGGTCTTGGAATTATATTATTTTGATGGATAAAATATTAACTGGAAGCCATTACATCATGCCAGGTAATATATTGATCTACTTGTATAGACATATTCATTAAAAACATTCAAATGTAAAAGAGGTCAAGATAGTAATAAATTTCAATCGAATAATGGAATTGGTACATAATAATAACAACAATAATAGTAATGTAGTTACTTAATCTGACTAACTGTTGAAGGACTTTTTAATTTAGTTGATAACCATGTAGATATAAACTAATGTTATTACAACTATAAGATAACGTCATTTTTATGGCTATAATAAGAGAAGTCAATTTGTACGTAATATTAAAATAATAATAATAACCCAGTTTGACGAGAGTTGAAAGAGAAACAGTCGGGTAAATCAGATGGTAATCTTCGGAATGAACAACAATCCATTGGTTCTCCGTTCAGTGAGCAGTTCTGAAACAGTTCATCACAGGACCTGCAACAGAGATAGGCCATTTTTAAGATGAAGAAAATCTACATTGGAAAACTAACTACTACTACACTATATATAATGTAATGAAAAACTAACTAACTAACTAAATATATATATAGTTAGTTAGTTGGGCGTTATATTTAGTCTTGGGCGCTATATATATGTGCCCAAGACATTGCCACGTTATTTCTTAACAAATTCTATTCTTCGCAATACAGTATTTTCCTCCGATGTTGTTTTCGACTGTCAGGATTGCAACAGTATGAAGTGTATAATTAATGTTATACTACTGAAACATAAAACGTCGATAACTTAAAGAAAAATAGTTATTTTTCCTCAGACAGGAGGGGGGAAACAGGGACGGAAAGAAGACACGATCCTGCATGCCTCTCCAGCAGGGATTCTGCCAGTATTATCAATTTGGAAGGGTGTACAGCCAATGGGAATATAATAAAGTTTTGCAGGATTTCTATCGATTTGTATCCTAAACCTTTTATAATTGGGGAGAATTTGGGAGGGTAACACACTCCATTATGGAAACGGGTCTTCCGGAAGCCCTGCTCTCTAGTATCAATCGGAAGATCCTAGATCGTAATCACATGAGATCAGGATCGCTGTTAGTTTCAACTGGAAACGCGTATAGCAGTTAAATAAAATTAGGGACACCGTCTTTACGTTAAAGTCTTCTAACCACTCAGTTCTTGTCGAATGATTACTGTTGTTGCGATTGACCGTTTCGCAAACAGCAACGACAATCAGTAATATGAGCCTGGTTAAAGGCAATATTCTATTAAACAACATCTTTGAATAAACAGTGAAATATGTTAACTACGTTAGGATAGGATCATTCTTTAAATTGCTTAACCAAACCCATACCCCAGGAATATTACAGTCTTTGTATTGAGATTTTTAACCTATGAATCAACATATTACATCGATCTTTGATCGCTTAAAGAATACTCACATACTTTCTGCTAATAGGAAGCAAATAGAAATAGTTGGAGCCTCAGTAGTATTCCAGGACAAGAAATTGGTTTCCATCTCGTAGGCCACAGAATGGTAATAGTACGTATTCCATAGATTCAATGAAGCGTACACACAATATGCTGTAAACAACACCCATACAATAATCCAGAAAAACCTACGACGAGAAAGAACATCAATTGTTAAACCTTGCACAGTGAGATCTATTGTCATATTGTCCATCTACTTTGCACTACTAAAATGTTTTTGTTCCCAATGCGATTGATGAAAGACGATAAAAGTTAATTTTTTTGCGACAGAATAAATATCAAGCTTAACCTAAGCCTATCTTAGTACACCAATTTGAAGAAAGGTTAGTGATTGCGTTGCTAATGTGGTGAAATAATGCTAATGTCGTGAAATACCAAAGGAACTGTAAGGTAGAAACATTTAAGATAAGAATATTGATGTCGATGAAGTAATACGATACCTATTACCAAATGAAAGGATGGTATTACAGATAACAGGAATAACTCATAATGTGTCTACTAAGCTTATTTTAGCACCTTAAGAAGGACATATCTTAAGGAGCAGTAACTCCGGAGTTCGGGACGTATTAGAAATAACCACAAGTACCTTTAAAAACTAGTACCCAACGGCAAGTTTACTGTCCTTTCTAAAGTAATGCCAGAAGACAATTTCTGACGCACGATGTAATGATACTCATTGTTAACAATACTCTCTATGTACATACCATGAAAATTTAATCATTTTTCGTTTTGCACTTAATATGTTGAAATCATTTAGTAAAATTCCGGTTACGTTGTTTTAATTACATCTCCGAAAAACTTAACCTAAAACATATTTATCGCAAAGTTAATTACCTAAATCTAGTACTATGGTATCAGAATAAATATGACCAAAGTACCCCAGTTCCGTACCTTTCATCATTACCACCGTTGCAACACGCAAAAATAAAGAATAAAAAAAATAATCGAAAGATTGGTGACGGAAAAATCGGAAGTTTACACACACATAGGGTTTGTCAGATCAAGTACAGAATATGTGTTACACAAAATATATAATTACACCGTAGCAACATAAAATAATAAGAAAAGACATATATATTTGAAAATAGAACTCTAGAAAAAATTAGGGAAAACAATCGCACGCGTAACTCTCCATTCCATCCTTCACAAACTACAACGCAGATATGCGGACGGGAAGTTTCGGATTTCAATGTCAGTCACAGCCTATAGTTTCACAGTATAAAATCTGGTTCGCGTACTAAAGAATATACAATATCTATGATAAATGAATCATTAAGATGGTATGGTAAATAAAGGGCAATACACATTTATAAATATGCATAATTTTTTCCCCCTTAGCTTCGAAAATTGGAAGATGTGAAGGAAAAAATAGAATTTCGTACGCCTTGTGAAAATCGGAAAATCTTCCGACTTTTCTGAAAAGCTGGCAACGTTTTGACTATTACTACAAACTGCATAAATAAGAGAATAAACTTTTCTTATTGGACTAGTTTATCATATTCGTAAAAGAATAGAATAGTTTACTATATAAACAAGCAGTTTACCAGCAGTGTTCGATTTGTTATAAATTACCAATGGGGGATCCTAAAATTATTGGTTGCTGGTAAGTTTCAACTTAGAACCTGTTTGGGTAGAAATACAAAGATTTTTGTCCCTGGTTGGGATGATATTCGGAATCAATAACCGGGCATGGAATTTTCACACACGAGGGAAAATTCCAGGCATACCCATGGCAAATCGAACACTATAAAAGTCTTGATAAGTTGCCGTAAATCAAGTTGCGATTCTAAGGAACAAGCAAATAGTCCCATAACGACATAATCATTTAGAACATTGTACTGGCAACATTGAGTCACGATTCAAATATAGAAAAAGTGTTATGACATGATTTAATCACTCTGTTATTGTAAATGTGTGGAACAAAACTTGAAAGCATATGTTTCTTAAAATAGATCTGTTCCTAAGCTTCTGATTCATAGGGTGTCTCAAATGTCATTATCTCTGTATTTCCTTGAGTTCATTCATTGATATATGGCAATTAGTATAGTGTTGAATTAAAATAATACATGTTTTTTGTCCTATGTGTTTCAACCTTGTAAATGAATTTCATTTTCTTTTCATAGAATGTGTTATACATACCTCAGAGGCCATCTAAGTGACGGGTTTCCAATGTAGTTTAGACCATGGATTGTAGAGCGTTCTGTATACGCTTGTAGTGATTTGCGGATAGTCGTAAACGAAGATGATTTACCAGAAGATATCTTAGAAGATCTATAAATGAAGAATATATTTTTATTATCTCAGTCAAGGTACACGTTATATATCTATCCATAAAGGTGTAGCAAGTTGAGAGAGAGAGAGAGAGAGAGAGAGAAAACAGCGCCTAGCACCCATAATATATGAGAATAAAAATAAGAGGAGTTTATCTACATACAATTAGTCACATCGGGGTCCTCTTGCCACAGCTTGGTGTTGTGTTTCTGTTCCATTACCTCGTGAATTTGTATGCTATTTGATTAGTTCCCAGCCTCAATGGTTTTGTCGTACTGTATCGGACTTCGGATAAATGGTGGAGAAGACACACAGGTTCAAATTTTGCTGTCAGACATATTGACTGGTGTGTTGCAGGATTTTCCTATCACCAGAGGAATTCCGTTACAGCATCAAATCGAACGCCTTGGTCGCTACCTACCTCTTCCATGCCGCTGAAAGCGTTCGCTGAGAGATGTAATTCCTAAGACTTGTTACATGATTAGATTACAGCTGTCTATATGGCACTTCAATGCCAATTAATTACACATTAAAATACCATTTCATATAATAATTTTATTTGAAAAGAGAGGTCAATATGCATTTCTCTTTTTATATACGTTACTATACTACACAAGAGCAAAACATGGAAATAATTCATGCGTATTCTCTAGACTGACAAATGGAGTAGTAGCACAAAGCGAGCTAGAGTAGTCAGGAAGGATCACTTTAGTGAACAGCGTCATTCGAAGTCTGCACACCCCGCACTTTGTCCCGGATTCAATCCCAAGTATTGTTTTGCTGATTCTACTTTAAAAGTAATACCCGTTCTTACCAAATGTTTGATAACGACGGCAATCGCAACGTAACCAATCAATTAATATCGCAAAGCAATTTCAGGTAGCCGTAATTGTTAATTAAATAATAAGTATATCGAATAAGATCTACTAATGATATTTAGGAGACATGTGAATAATTCTATTGGAGGTCAATACCTCTTGGACTTCTGATGAGCATGAAGAAACGTAAACAGTTTTGTATTTCGTAGTGAGTGGCAGTACAGAAAAGAAGAAAGCTAGTTTTACATTTGTGTGGGTGCAATGCCTTTAAAGGATGATTTGTATTAACGTTTAGTATTTATTTCAGCTGTAATGGAAGAATTGATCGTTGGACACTCGCAGATTTGAACTTTGGTGTACTGCTTGCCTAGCTATTGATCGACCACTGACGGGCTGTTTTAAAAGTTTTCTTTGGTTTTTCTACAATAAATTATATTTTCACTCAGCCACACGTTTGTTTGCTTTATCTCTTCCGAATTAATAATTTTATAGCTGGCTTTATTTGGAACCAATTTGCCTTTTGCTTTTTTTAATACTATAAAAGCTAAGTAATGGTTTTATTGTAGACAAAACCAAAGCACCCTCGTATAAATTAAAATTATAACGTATTCACGAGGAAGAGTTAAAATCATAGGGACACAAATGGAGAATACTAAGCGATTGAAAAGGACCTACCAGTTTTAGGGTCACATTCTTTGTTTTCCTCACCGTTGCAGAACATGACGAATCCAACGGTGTATAGACCATCTTTGTCGGACTTGTAGTTTTTTAGATCTAGGAGGGGCACAAATGGAGAATACTAAGTGACTATAAAGGACCTACCAATTTTAGTGTCAAAGTTGTAGGTTATTCCACGGTTTCAGACCATTGTGAATCCATTGGTGTATGGCTTAAGCTCTGTCACTTTCATAGTTTCCTCATCGTTTCTGATCATGACGAACCCAACGGAACAGAAAATACATGAAAACCATTGAGTCGAAATATGTTGGTTTGCTAGAAATATTCCCATAAACGCCGAAGATAAAGGAAAAAGTCCGTTTATTCAAGATGGCGCCCAGCGGTTCCGAAAATACATGAAAACCATTTAAATACATTAAAAACGATTTAAATATATTTGAATTGGTCTGAGTCGAAATGTGCAGGTTTGGTCGAGATATTCCCGAAGATATAGGGAAAATGTCAATTTTCAAGATGGCGGCCGAAAATAACTGGAATACATGGAATCGCTGAAGTACAATCGTGCGGGTAGAAAATACATTAAAACCAATGATGCACGTCGTTCTGAAACGAAATACGTTTGTTTGGGCGAAATATGCCTTCTGAATGAATCTTAGTCGGCAATATTGGATTCAGCATATCGACTTTTTGATCATTTAATGTTTCTCGTAACCTAATCTTGATACTTTACCTTTACGCCAAATTTCGCTTGACTAGCTCATGTGGTTATCATAACCAGACTCTCCGGGGACTCCGCCCCATGGTACAGATCTATCCCCATACCCCCCAGGGAACTGCTGCTCCATAGGGGAGGTTTGCCCCATTTATTGTAACCTACTCTTGGTCATACACCTTCATACCAAATTTCGTTCCTCTAGCTTCAGTGGCGTTGAAAATGGGTTTTGGGTGGCCATTATGGATTAAAGATGGTGACTTTTTAACGTTCTTTTATATGTCGTGAGCTACACTTGAAGGTACACCTTCACACAAAATCAAATTTCTCTAGCTCGGTGTGAAAAATGATTTTAAACGGCCATTTTGAATCCAAGATGGCGACTTTTTCAAAATGTAATACTTTCCTAAACTACTTGTGACAATACACCTTTATGCCAAATTTCGTATCTCTAGCTCAAACGGTGTGGTAAATGGATTTTTAGGGTCCGCCATTTTGGATCCATGATGACGTCTTTAGGGACAATTGGTAATATTTTCATAACCTACTAGTGATGATGTACATTCGTACCAAATTTTGTTTCTCTAGCTCCAGCAGTTTAGGCTATGTCCTCTATACAACAATAAGTTTTGGAGGCCATTTTGAATCCAAGATGGCAACTTTTTCAATATTTTGTTAATATACTAGTTATGATGTACCTTCATACCATATTTGGTGTTTCTAGCTCCAGCGGTTTAGGATATGAACTCTACATAGAGATGGAGAATACAAAGCGATTTAAAAGGACCTGCCACTTTTAGAGTCAAACTGATAATTTTCCCCACCGTTTCAGACCATGGCAAATCCAACGGTGTATGGTTCATCTCTGTGTGACCTGTAGTTACTGAGATCTAGGAGGGGGGACAAAGAAAATACAGATTTGGAATACTAAGCGATTGAGAAGGACCTGCCAGTTTTAGAGTTTATTTGATAGGTGATTTCATGCTTTGAGATTATTACGAATGCAATGGCTCACCTTTGTCGGACTTGTAGTTACTGAGATATAGGAGAAGCACAAATGGAGAATACTAAGCAATTCAAAAGGACCTGTCAGTTTTAGAGTCAAAGCCATAAGTTTTCCCATTGTTTCAGATCATGACGAATCCAATGGTGTATGGCTCAACTCTGTCGGACTTGTAGTTGTTGAGATTCACGGGGGTAGGCAGACAGACAAACAGGACAAACCCTATATCTTCCCTTATTCACTGACGTTCATACGAGTGCGCTAATAACTACATTTTCTACCCAAACATTTATCTCCCGCCCCCTCACATGAATTAATTTGTAAGTAGATTTACTTTGAACTATATCAGGTCAGTAGCACTTAATACTCAGTGAATCGTTACATTTTCACATTTGGTGCACTTACCTTCTA
>JAGDQP010000568.1:141878-154278 GCA_022664845.1 Lepisma saccharinum | reverse complement strand
TATATATATATATATATACATATGCTTATCAGAATAATGGAAACACCTGAACGAAAGTGCAACTTACCAGATTAATATGGTGTCGGGCCACCTTTCGCCTTCAGAACAGCCTTGATGCGACGTGGGATGGAGGCATAGAGGTCGTGAATGGTAGCAAGTGGAATATTACACCATTCCTCGTGCAGGGCATCAGCCAGTTCTGTGAGAGAGGATGGAGGTGGAAATCGTCGCCGGAGTCGTGTTTCCAAGATGGATCACAGATGTTCAATTATATTGAGATCTGGGGATTGGGCAGGCCAGGGGAGGTGTTGAACTTCATCCCGATGTTCCTCAAACCACGCTGCAACAACTCCAGCTGTGTGAATGGGTGCATTATCATCCTGGAATATGGCGTCATTGTCCGGGAACAACATCCGGACCATAGGATGCAAGTGGTCTCCTAAAATTGCGACATAATCGTTGGCAGTGATGCGTCCGCGAAGTGTGACCACAGGACCCAATGAAAACCATGATATTGCGGCCCACAGCATCACCGTGCCGCCGCCATGTTTCACAGTTGGGCGGAGACACTGCTGATCATACGCTTCTTTGGGCGTTCTCAACACATAAACACGGCCCGTGGTTTGGAATAGGGTGAATGGTGACTCATCCGACCATACCACACGTTTCCAGTCGTCAACGGTCCAAGTTGCATGGTCGCGGCACCATTTGCGGCGTGCTAAAGCGTTCTGGTCCCTGATGAAAGGTTTGGCCCGTGCAACACGACCTCGTAAGTTCATGTCATGTAATTCGCGGCGGACTGTGATTGTCGAAACAGGTTGGGGGAGGTGCTGATTGAGTTCCTCCGTCACTTGCGCCGCAGTGGCACGACGGTTCCGCGTGACAATGCGCTTTAATACCCGGCGTGCCCTGTCACTGATGCTTTTCTTCCGCCCACTGTTCCGCTTCCCCGATGTGGTTTTCCCGTGTGTTGTGTAGGCCGTCATCACCTTCGACACTGTTCCTGGCGACACACCTAACACACTAGCCACTGCCGTCACACTCACTCCACATAACCGCGCACCAACAATTTACCCTCTTTGAAACTCTGAGAGGTCTCCCATTTTACACTACCTCCGTCTGCTGCAGCCACTGTACACTCCTGTTCCACGACGCCTGACGTAGTATGGAGACCGACCTAACACACCACCACCAGCAGTCCGGCGCTGCGGTCGCCACGACACCACTGCCAACCCATACATCTGACGTGTTGCCAACTACAGGTGTTTCCATTATTCTGATAAGCATCTGTATATATATATATATACATGGTGTCACTCCTAAGTTTATCAGTTTTAGACACTATTCCACTATACGGGAGTTTCTCAAACTATGGCAAGCGTACCAGTACTGGTGCGCTAAGCTTTGGAAACTGGTACGTGAACATGGTGGAAAAATAGTCAATACACGTATCCTAATAAATTATCACTGATACAACGAGAAGATATCTGATATCCAGACCAATATTCTTCAAAACTGACACATTCTTAATAAAGCACATAGGCTTAATTATGACAAATTTGATTTTAACTGCCTAAGATAAAAACAAATTGCAATTTATGGGTGAATGCAGGAACCTGATAAGTAACATTTCTATCATTTCGAGAAAAACACGTTTAAAGATCGGAAAAATCATTGTCCCTTATGAAAGATTATGCAGAAACGCCATTGTTTTGGACAACCAAATATTGTTTCCGGACAACTATTTTTCTGGACAACATAACTGGGCAGAGTATTTGTAAAGTACTTTGAAAGAGTAACTCACGTTTCTTTAAGGCCACTTAACAGGTTTTGCATACATCCGCAGAATTGTGCTGGCACCAAACAAAATAAAAGAAATCTTTCCTTTATAAACGTTCCGTTACCAATTTCTAGTACACACCTTGTCAATAAGTTTATTCCGATACTTAAAAACAAGGTCTTTTAAATTCATTTATTAAAAATAATGCCCAGATGTATTGCAAACAAATAAGAAAAGATAAAGGCTAAATTTGCCTCCTGTGTGGTGTGTACGTGCCGTGAAATGCGTATGGGGGATGTGGAAATGGCGTTTCATATATTCTCGACCTACGGCACGAAGTGAGGCGGAGTGGTGAAGTCTCACCGACAATTCAGTAATGTTACTTTGTGGAACGGTGACACTATGAATTTCGGTCTCAAAGTTTGAGAATCCACGCACTTAAAACACAGAATAAATAGTCTGCTATCAACCAGTAATCAATGTCTTATGTTACACGATCTTTTAGTGGTCTACTTGTAGGAAGCTGTTTCTGAAAACCTAATCATATTTTACCAGTTATTATTAAACATTTGCTACTGCTAATAAGGATGGCAGTACTTCATTAATAGTGAATAAAATATGATCAAATTCAGGATTAGGTAAAGACAATGCTTGTAAGAACTATTTAGATTAGCATATGGTACTTAGGCCCGTATGGGCTTAGGGACCCCAGGTGACTGCATGCTGTGCCCATATATTAGGACTGCTCTGTCCCTGTGCTTACTAATTACATAGGTAAATTATTTACTATTGGCTAGCTCCTGAAGCAGTGGGGGGGGGGCTGGGCTACAGCCCCTTTATCCCCCCTAATCCGGCTCTAGTAGTTAGCATTATAACGTAATTAAGTATGAAACCCAGACAACTTCCACTGTCGTTGTGTTAGTTGTTCATAGACTTCAGGATGGGTTGTTCCACATATGAATGAAATTAAAAAAAACTTGTCTTCTAGTAAGTTTGATAATAAATCTTTACATCATTATTCACTTCAACCATTCAAATAGATTCTCTAACGATAAAGAGGCCGTGGTGGCTCAGTGGTATAGCACTCGCCTCTGATTCCTGCGGTCCTTGATTCGATCCCAGCTCATACAATGTGGATTTTGTGGTGAATAAACACTGTGTGTGTTAGGTTTTTAGGGGTTCTCCCATCACCTTCTAGTTCCTTTATTACGCTAATTTTCACAGTATTATTCATACCGCCTGAACCAAAATTGCCTAAATGCCTTAAATAAATCTAAAATTCTAACGTTTGAAGTACTTGTATGGCAACATAAAGCCTGTGTACCATGTTTCTACCTTGCATAGATACTAAGAATAATGTCACATAGTTGTCTGCATCGGGGATATCTTCAGATATTTGGTTCTCACTGACATCTTTCATGACCCGATTTTGTTACTTCTGAATACAAGTAAGTTAATCGTTTTCATGTTTAATGAAAACCAAAATTCTTTCATTCTGACTTCTAAAATTGAACTTCGAGTCACTCATATGGAAGTAGAAAGTTCTGAGTATTTTATTACTCGCGAACGTAATTACTTAAAACTGTAAAGTTAAGAGTGAAATAAATTCGTCGTCATATACTCTATCTGAGAGTTGACATCTCCACGAACATTTGGAAATAGGAATCAGAAGATAGTCTTCAGTTCCTCTACTTTAGGTACCAGTCAGCAATCCAACTATTAGATCTAAAGATATACATTCAAATCTAAATCGCAATAGCCAATTTGAGCAAAGTTGAATCAGTTTCGGCTCTCAAGTGCTGCTTCGAAATCAGTGTTGTTTGTCAGAAAACCACTATAGTGGTGGCTTTTACGAATGGTAACTAAGTAATAATGAAATGCAGATCATTGTGTGTTCTCCCTAGAGCTAGAATGTAATTTCCTCCCAAGAACGGGGAAGGCAGACTCCTAAAATATTCTCTTATATTCTCGAGATGATCCTGGAAGATTCTATAAAATGTTTTCGTATACACTTAGAATGATTAAGGGTAATTATGCCCATGTGCGTTCAATAGGTGGCATTAAAAACGCCTTAGGTGACAGAATAGCCATACTGTGAATCTTGATTGCTTCAATAAAAACAATTTCCATTCCATTTCATGTACTCCGTTAATGAAACTGGAAAAGAAGGATGATACACACTAACCGTGAAAATACCAAAATTGACTTTTATTTCGGTTTCGATTTGTAAATCAATACCATACACAGAAAAGTTGGTTACCATTCCACCCTCACCTACCATTGTAATGCGTCTAAACATGAATTATCCATGAATCAATCAGCTACCGGCATTAGACAAGCCATAACTAACATAGGAACATACATACAGTTACTTTCCTTAGATTTTTTTACTGAAATCCCATAGCGATGCCTTAAATCAGAGTCTTGCTGTCCTACAACTAAATGATAATAACGCAACAAGACAGAGATTGAGCTAAGATAGGGAAGGAAAATAAAGGAGAAGAAGAAGAAATTTCTTGAGCTAAGTACCCTGTAACGTTGACAAATGGCGATAGGAAACTCGAGAAGACTCAGGTGAAATCTCGTGACTAAGCTTCGTTTGGGGTTGAAGGGTCTCTTTAGGTGTCCCCCAGGGACTGTAACTGTCTCCGTTGCAATCCAATTCAGATTATCGCCAAGAGGCTTCGTTCGTCTGTTACTGCAAGAAAGTGGACGTGTAGAATGTACTAGACAGACAAGAAACATAATAGAATGGACGACAAAGCAAAAAATGTTTCTGTAGACATTAGAATGTTTTATTTGTTCAAATTTATTTTCTTTCTTTAGAAATCAGAATCAAGTTTTTTTTCGTGGGATGTTCAAGGATTCCGCCAGGATTTTCAGTTTGGGGTGTGTGTAAAGTCAAAATTGGGAGGGTGTAATTTGGAAACAAAAAGGACCGGAATTACACGAAAGCTGTAAATTAATAATATTCCGCTATAGTATGACACTAAGAAATCAATGCACTAGCCGTTCCAAGTTCTACATATCTAATTATGAAACTTACAGTGTATGCTATTTAGTAAATATAACACAATCTTCTTTTCACTATAACGTTCCCAAAAACCCGAAACACAGACACTAGAAACATGGAGGTTCATACGATACATGATAATTAAATAGCCCTTACTTTCCATAGCATTATTTATTAGGTCTGTGATCGTATCGCTACTACTGGTTCCTTCAATCAACGGTATACGATTCTATAGTCACAGAGCAACCTACTATCAAGAGTTGTTCTGCAGGTACGCTTTAAAACCCTTTAAATCCCAGTCTGTCTTATAAAGCTGCTAATAAATACAACTGATTTGAACTGCATTTGAAACTGACAGAAAAGTATGACATCTGGTAAAACTATTAGATAATTTTCTATTCTCGCCCTTTTTATTTCTTCCAGGGGGAAGGAAGTTATTCATATATCCGTCATCAGCTCAGCTCTACACAAATAATTTGTTTGCTCTAAGTGTCTCTGGAGCTAAGATCAGCGTGAAATGTGAGAAATCAAATCGAGAATAGTGAAATCGCTTTCTCGGAAACATTTATCATTACAGCTCAAGATCACTGACCACCGTCTTATAGTTTCTGATCCTGGCATCACAGCGCTAATGTTGAAAGTCACGTGACGTGCTCCTTCAACTTCCATTTGGGATTTTCAATAAAACTCTCACTTGAAGGTCTGTATACTCTCTTGTCTGTGTATATCATCACAGAAACATGAAGACAGTGCAATAAATTGAAGGATTATACATGCGAGATGGACAAAACTGGTTTATTAAAAAACCGGAAACCGGTTATTTAAAAAAAACGACAATTCCGGTTTTTCTGTTCAAAAACCCATAATTCCGGATTTTCTGTTCAAAACCCGGTTTTCGGTTTATCTGTTCAAACACCTCAAAACTCAATTTTTGCTTTTTGTTCAAAACTCAATTTCCTCTTTTGTTCAAAGCTCTGTTTTAGTATTTTTCTTTTTCTCGGCCATCTTGACCCACCTCCCATGGCCTTCTATAGTTCGGTTCTGATTTTCGAGTCGGCACTGACATGTACGGAGGTTCAAGTCCTGCTATTGGACATACTAAGTGATGTATTACAGGGTTCCCAAACACAGTGATTCCGCAACAGGCCCCTGATGTGGGGTATCACCTATCCAAATTCTCGAGCATACACCCCAACTTTTTATTTAAAAAATGTAGAAACCAACAAAAACTCTACTCACCCACATTTTGACTTTACTCACCCCCAACTGAAAATTCCGGCTAGATTCCTCCCTAAACTTTCCCAAGAGTCCGTTTTGTACTTATTTGAAGGTCCCTTGATAGCAAAGCTATAGTTAAAAGGGACCTTCTCTTTCTGCTTATGGTGTTTGTCAGTCAGTGTCCAGAAATTAAATCTCAACAACTACACAGAGGTGCCTTAATTGTCATTGGGAAAGTATTGATTAAACTAACTCTAAGTCACTGGAACCATCCCGATTGGTGCAGTGATTCAGTGTTACCAGAACATTTTCTAAAATATCAATAGTTCAAATTGCTTCCATTCAATTAGACCTAGCTGCGCCAAATTTGGCATACACGTTATTCGACACAATGTAAAAATACAGAGTGGACATACGTTGCCATACAACCCACTTAGAGGAGTTGCCAGACAAGTTTCTATAAAATTATTATTATTTTAAATAGCTTCCATTATATTAATCATACGAGCCCCAAACTTGGCATAAACATTTTTTGACATAATAGGAAGAGACTATGGATGTTCTCACTCCGCAGGAACCCCGTTATCAGTGTTGCCAGCGTTTTCAAAAAATCTAATGATTCATAAGGTGTAGAGAGGTACATGAGGTGTCGTTCGAAAAGTCTTAGCTAGAATAGCTCAGAGCCCCTTCAACCGTCGGGATTGGTGCAGTGGTTCAATGTTGCAGGCCCGTTTCATGAAAAATGAATTGTTCAAATTGCTCTCATTTAGTTAGACGAAGCTGCGCCCGACTTGACGTGAATATTATTCGAGAAAATATAAAAAAGAAAGAGAACCTACGTTGCCAAGCAACCTACTTACCTGAACTTGGCACAAACATCGTTTGGCTCGAGAGAAACGCACTACGGATATTCCCGCTCCCCAGGAACCGCGGTGCCACTGTCGCCAACGGATGCCACAAATATATATCTCACAAACCATGAGGGTGTAGAGACATACATAAGGCGTCGTTCGAAAAGTAGTCAAAGTGTACCTGCTAGAAAAAATAAAAGTTGTCGAAGGGAAATAGGGGCTTGCCCCCGCATACTTACATAAAAATTTGCTAATAGTTTATTATAAGCGTCTGTTTCACCACGCTTTTAGCAGTCTATAGCGCCGAAACAAAGTAGGGATGGCCAGATCCGGATATTCGAAACTCGAATCCGGTTCCGGGTACTTGAAACCCTTATCTGAAAATCCGAAACTCGGATTTGAAATCCGGATCATCGAGGTTTCGGATATCCGGTCCAATGGATTCGTGTGATTTCGATCGCAGATTCAAAGACTGCGATCTTCGGACTTCGTCATTATGATACCGACAAACAGTAGGTTTTCCAAGAAATGTCCTCAGTTACACCAGGAAAATATCGGGATTGAACCTTCAACATAGGCCGTGGACGACACCTTCACGAATCCTTTCCCCTCCCCTATCCCGGCCTGAGCCTTATAGATGCCTAAAGACCATAAATAAAATTAACAAAATCTGTAACATCTTTCCCATTATTTTTGTAGATTAATGTAACAAGCTCAGTCAAGAAAGGCATCGATGTTAGACGCATGGAACATCTGTAAGGTAGACCTTGAGACGAATGATGATATTACATTTCAATCAGTTTGCTGTAAAAACGATCGAAGTCGGAGTTAGAACATTGACTGTGACAAAGCTAAGCGCTTTGTGTACTCAAAGCAGCCATAGTTTGAGTAGTTGCGTATAGAAATAGAAGTGTCGAAGCAGCTCGTTCGGACTTATCTGCTTTATGACTTTCAGGTGGGTTTGTCCGCAGCTGAATCAAGTCGCCGAATACATCATATCTTTGAGAATAATACTGTGAATAAGCGCACCGCCAGGTACTGGTTCCAGAATTCAGGTCTGGAGATTTGTCCCTGTATGATGAAACCCGCAGTGGGCGCCCAAAGCCCTAGATGAGGAGACCCTGAAGGCGGTTACAGAGCAGGACAGCAGCCAAACGTACAGTGAGCTTGCTGAATACTTGCAGGTTTCTGATGAAGCAGTCGCATTTCTCCTTCACCGTTTAGGGAAGGTGTACAAGTTAAGCAAGTAGGTATCTCACACATTGTCGGAAGCCAACAATGACTAACGAGTGACAGTGTGTTTCGATGCTTTCTCGGCACCAGGAGACCTATATTTGATCACCTATGTCCTGTGACTCTCAAGTATGCCAGACAGTAGCTGTCACCATGGGACCCTGAGCCTCACACCAGAAACCACCTACCTCTTGTTGACTAGTCGCCAAGTGGTGCACCGAGTGCTGCTACCACAGGACTAAAAAATAACTGCCAACCTGTTCTCGCAGCAGTTGAAATGTGTGAAAAAGGCACTGTATGAGAAGGAGTCAGCATTGGTGAATTACAAGAATGTACTGTTCCTGGCCGACAATGTCAGGCCGCAAGTGTTGCAGGTGGCTAGGGATACCATACGGCTGGGAAACGTTGTTCAATCTATTGTAAAGATTATACTTCGTGTAAGGCAGTTAAATGTAAGAATTAAGGCAAAAAGAAACTAAGAATTTTAGCTCAGTATTCTGTCCTGTTGAGATGTAAACATGTTGAATATCTACTCGGAACAAAGAGCCGCTCTAAAACGTGTTTTAGAGTTACAATAATTACAAAGGCACAACAATTAGATTGCCGCGGTGGCTTAGTTGTATTGCGCTCACCTCTGGAGCATTGGGTCCCCGGATCGTTCTATGGGGACTTTGTGATTGACAAACACCGTGCCTGGGTTATCTCGAGGTTCTCCCGTTTCCTCTCACTTTGTTCATTCCTCTAAATTATCCAGTCGACCTAAGCCAAAAGTTACCTAAAGGCGTTAAAACTAATTCAATTAAAATTCAAACAAGAATTAGAATTTAGAACATATAATAGAGGTTTAGCAACACATTCCTAAAGGACTGCAGGGATGTGCATTTGTACTTTTGAATAAAACCCCATCCTGAACTGAAATTTGACATTGAGGAAGCAAATCTTAGAACTATACAACATTGCATTCACATTTCAAAGAAAGGATTCTAAAAAAAGTGGTTTAATGTTATCTGATACGAATGTTACTAAACTGTTTCTGCACTTTTCAAGATGATGATTTAGTAAGGATTAAAGGAACTTTGTCTTATGATAGCATCGAACAGCACAATTTCCGTGCAGATATTAGCCGAGCATCTGGATCAAGCTTTGTGTAATTCCTTACTTGTTCTTCATATATTAACGGGTTCAGACGTTACAGGTAAAACTGAAAACAAACTAGCAGCCCTAAAAGCACAACCAGTAGCCTATTCACAAGATTACAGATGATCATATTGATCATATCCACCTGATGAAAAAAGTTTTTCTCGTACTTAATAATTCCTTGTTCAAGTAATCAAACTAAAGTCTGAAGGAAATACATTTGATTACTTAAGGTATTACATGTATAACAGAGTTTTCTTGCAAGCAGTTATTGAACTGCATTTTACATCATACTCTCCCCTCTCTGTGTACTCACCTAAAACGTTGCTATTATGTTGTTTATACTTAAATCAGTTACGTCATCTCCATCGAGCTCTACGTAAACTATACTGGAGTGTCTACTTAGTGTTGAAAGATAGACGCCAGAGTAAATATTTAAACTCGTTTATCCACTTCGTCTAATCCAATGTGGATAAATTTTCAGTTCTAATTCAGTTTTATACGCTTGATATCGCTGTTTGGCCCGTTTTTGATTCAAGTCTTAATTCCTAAGTTATTCATGTAAGAGTATTCCATACTCTGCATACCATAGAAAATACTGCAAATAATATTTAAGTTTTTTTGCAAGAATTAAGAGATAAATTAAAAAGAAAGTGGCTACACAGCGATATCAAGCATAAAAAAACGGAATTAGAATCGAAAATTTGGTTACTATTGGTTTAGACAGGCAGTGGACAAACAAAATTAAGTTTCCTCTCCACTCCCTAGCATCATATATTCATGAAATTTTAAATGGCTGCAGTCAGTCCAATATCATATTAATGGAGGTCGATGGGTCATCTCATCACAAGCTTAATCAACTAGAACATAGATGGTACTTTGACAATACAGTTCTACTGACTGTCCAGAACATACATTTCATTCCTAACACAATACTGTGATTATGAAAGTGTCTGTACAAATATAATACGCTCCTGAAAACGTGGAAGTGTTGTATGCTGTTCAGCTGTTTTCATGATTCATGACTTGTTCGAATCGGAACAACAAATGAAAATGATGTCTTGCAGCATTTTATTACTGTTAGATTTACAAACTGTTACTATGATATCACTCGTATTCTACATAGTTAATTTTGTTTCATATATAATACTTTGACACTTATATTTCTAATTTGTAGAAATAAAAACAATTAAGTTATCTATTCAATATAGGTGACTTTAATGCGATAATCCCCAATTTTTACAACAAAAATATACTGATCCTCATATATGTAGCTCCGCAAGAAAATGGTTGGGGTTTTCAACACATGCATCACGTCTTGAAGCATTGCTACGTAATTGGACCAAACATCAGAATTTTCGGATCAATGGCTGTGCAAATATGCACAAAAATAGTTGAAGTGTTCTTTTTTTATTTTTTAATAAACAAGACAGTTATTTTCAGTGATATAATTCGCTGTATTTAGGGAATTACTCATTTGCTGTAGAGAAACAAGCAATACCTCTTTCGAATCGTCTGCAAGCACACTTTAATTGAATTAAGTGAATTTGTTTTTGTTCCATTTTTACGATAAAATGGTGGAAAGTAGGAGCCTTTTACTCCAAAAATTCGCTTTTGACTTAATTTACCCCTGACTGATCCCCTCGAATGAAGTGGCCACTCATACAGTTTATGTGGTCTATTAATCTTGCGGTATACTCGAGTTTTTACCAAGGTCGTTGAGTAATTGATTTTTGTCAACTTTGCAAAATGTGAACTTTGGAAAAGCCAAAGTTCATCGTGTTTCAGGTATCACTGTGATGTCACCATACCACCTCTATAACAACAAAATTCGAGTATATTATGCAATGGCCTAATCAGATTTTACATGGAAAAAATATTGTAGGTACCTTGGACCGTTCCTTAGTTATGGCCCAAAAGATGCTAATGACGAAACCCTTTACGTCATATAAGGGAAAGCATTAATATAAATTCTTCGTAGTATTTCCAATATCGAATATTCAGAATTATGCCTAGCATGCAAAGTGTGTACTTCAGATTTAATTTGTTGAAATAAACTTGTTATACATGAATATGGAGAGAAATATCATCAACCATGAAATTCCTGCAGAAGTATTACCAGGGCTTCGATTATTAGACCTTACTCAATGATAATCTAAGTTGTACCAAGACCGAGAGACTAACTCATTTCGCATAACGTTGGCTTCCTATTCGGAATGTCCTGGAATCAATCGCAGTAGGACAGACTATATTGACTATTGATTTTCTAAGTTTCTTTTTTGTTACCGCCCATACAATTAATTTTATCTTATCTTATCTAAGATTTTTCCTCAGTAGCACTTTTAAACTAAACCGTGGTCGACGTACCTCTTACTTCTTCTCCCCTACCTTATCCAGACCTGAGCCAAAGTTATCTTAAGTTCAAATCAATTGTAAGTAGTTCCTAGAATTGTGTGTAAGGTACTGTGACTTAAATATTATAATCTTCCAAAGTAGGCTATTTCTACTAATTTATTAATGACTCTATAAAGCAATGTGATCTAGAGATAAAGGTCAAGGTATAAAGTTAGAAATGGAGTCTGGTAAAGATTCAAGTGCTGTTCACAAATGCCTGTATAATACCAAATAACAAATGTTACCAGGAACGCTTCCTCCGCGTGGTGCTAATAGTACGCACTATTACTGTTTATCGCATGGTAGTGCCATCTATTGTAAGACCCCAAATCACGTCAAAAAGTATGTATATATAATTTGACAGTTTTCTGAATAGATACCAGCACAAGGAATCTAAAACCGCGTGTGTCCATGTCAGAACAATAAATTTAAATCTGTACACTAAAGAAAAATATATTTTTATATATACTTTATATGCAGATACCTTCAAGCTTTCTATTGTTGCTTTATGGTGTTGACTATTTTAGAGTAATATAATAATTTTGGTCTGTTTTATGTACGTTTTAGAAAAAAGTTTATGTGTGAATTTTATTTGCAAATAGAAAACAATTGAGGGGTGTGTCAAGTTTTATAGACAAATAGATAATTGAAAGCTGACAACCGTATCTAAGGAAATGTGTGATATGGAGTCTACTTTCAGATGTCAGAAAGAGCAGAAAAACACACACTCCCCTCAATTGTTTTCTATTTGCAAATAAAATTCACACATAAACT
>JAGDQP010000568.1:126245-141478 GCA_022664845.1 Lepisma saccharinum | reverse complement strand
ATATATATATATATATATATATATATATATATATATATATATATAGAGAGAGAGAGAGAGAGAGAGAGAGAGAGAGAGACAGACAGACAGAGAGGAGGGAGGGAGAGAAAGAGAGAGAGGAGTGGAAGCCGGTGATGCTTTTGGAAATAAACAAAAATGGTCAGACGAGATTTCGTGTTTATCTGGCTGCTCCATTTATTGAAGCAGAGGCTAATGGACACTGGGAAAACATTTCCTCTGATTGGTTCTTGGCGAGCGTTCTTTGGAAAATTAAGAGGAAATCGGATTTGCCACGAGAATAGGAGGAGAAGAATTCCCCCAGTGGCGAGGTGACACGGATGAAGAGGACCGTAAGAAGGTTACAGAATGAGACAATGAGAAGATCACTGCCCTCTCTTCCCATTTCGGGTCAAAAAGGAGAGAGAGAGAGAGGGGATAGAACAAAATGTCCCTTTCTATTTGGACTCTCTTGTGTTGTACGCTCTTGTTGCTTGACCATTGAAATAGTTCATGGTTTGTGTTGTGCGCGAATGAAGTATTCTTGTCTTTTATGTGTCTTGATCGAAAATCCAATTTGTAAAGATAGCCTTAAGGGACATTCTTCGTTAAGTGTCCCGCTGACCCTGTATGTAAGAAGCTTTACGCATTTGACAAAATGTCACGTACACTGGGAACCCGTAATCAAGTACTTAGATGGTTACTGGGATAATACAATAACGTCTTGCGGTTAATCTTAAAGACATCTTATTCTTACTATAGTACGAATAAAAAAACGAAATGAGTGTTTAACGTAATATGTTTGCAAAGATCTTTTTGGAGTCATATCTAAGTGCGGATACAACATTCCCCACCCTGCTCATATTTATTATATAGACCACAGGAATACATTGAAACTATAAGAAGTACTGATTACCAAATGGTCCTCATTAATGCTTTACCATGGCGGGTTTGTTAATTCTAAATCAGGGCTTTAAAACTGTGGTGCGCTTACCATTTGTGATACGAAGAAGGTTGTTAGGTGGTACGCCATAATGTTGATGAAAAACATTAAACTTAAGATACTTATCACCGTCTGTTTTGAAAAGTGTGCCGTATCCGCAGTGTTCACTTTTGTGGGGGCACCTTTTATGATATTACTTTTCAGAATCAATATCTTAAAATCTGTAGATGGACACATCTACGTCACGAAAAAAGAATTTATTAAAAAAAACAACAGAAAAGCAATTCCACAAACATACCATTTAATGATGATGCGGGTGACTAGTCATAACAATCTCAACTTTAAATATCTGTAAACAGGTAGAACCCAGTTAATCCATTGAGACTAACCTTCATAAATATTAATGGCATCAGAGAAAAAAATAATAGCAGATCTGAATAGTCAGCATCACCTTTTGGGAGATAACAAAACAGATGACTATAGTAAATCTCTATTCCAATTTATGTTACAATTATCATTAATCAACATCAATGTGGAACCCACTAGATTTTCGGCCAATACTACTACCGCACCATTTATAACTCTACTTTCCCCAACGACATCTAACAAATTAATGCAAAGAGCATTAATGCAAAAGCATTTCCTTTGAATATGGAGAAATATATCTAACATTTAATCTCAAAATAAACAAACCCAAAAACATAATCAGCCACATTAATTACCAAAAAGCGAATTGAAACAATTATAGATCTAACCTAAAAAAAAACTATTAAGTATCAAACCACTAATAACAAACACTATAGACACAGTAAAGGATAAGCTAATAAAATATATCAAACAAGAATTAGAAAAAGCCTTCTCAACAGAAAAAAATATTTTAAATACAGAAATACTACCTTTTGAAATCATCTTCCTAATCAAACAGAAAATACAAGAAAAAGTCACAAAGTAGAACCTTCCGAAGTACCTTAAAAATAAATAAACCCTATAATAAATTAAATAGAAATAGGAAAATTCAGAGTAATGAGAAGACAAATTCATAAATGATCTACGAAATTCATGATATCGTTAAGACCGGACAAGAAACAAAATTTTATTTATAACAAATTAGATGACATTTCCATTACAAACAACAAGGACCTAATACATTTTACATAAAAAAAAAACAACTTAAAAGACCATAAAGGAAAATCAACCAAAGACAATTAAAAAGCACAAGAAAATACAAAAAGAAGTCATAAAAAACAACCAAACCCATTAAGCCACTTCACATAATGAAGACATGATGGAACTAGACACGCTAGATAGGCATGAAAGGGATATAAAAACTCTGCTTAAGGATATCACACCCAAGAACATACTACAATTTTTTTTTTAAAAAAAAAGGTGAAAAACGCAGCTACTGAACCAGATGTTATACCATATATTGCATTACAAAAAGGTCCACAATTTATCTTCGAAATCCTGGCAGAATTATGAAATACATGCCATAAACTTGGACATATTCCTCAAGATTGAAAAACGGGCTTAAACTATTATTATTTTAAAGCATGAGAGAAATCGTTCCCTCCCACAGAACTACAGACCAATCACGTTGACTAATACCATAGCAAAACTTTGCGAAGCAATCCTGGCCAATCGACTAAACGAATTTCTAGAAGACACTAATCTAATAAACATGAACCAAGCAGGATTTAGGAAAAATGTCTTCACATTAGACCAAATTCACAGAATTACCACAGATGTACAAACATCACTAAATAAGGGCATGAAAGCAGCAGCAATTTTTAATGGATTTGTCAGCAGCATGTCACACTGTTTGGCAACAAGGACTTTTTTATAAATTATACTCAATGAACTTTCCCACAGCCACAATCAGATGGGTTAGTAACTTTTTGCTGCATAGAACCACGAAAATCAAAATAGGAGAAACTTTTCAGACTCAATATTCATAAAAAGAGGAGTACCATAAGGAACAGCCTTAAGCCCTCTACTTTAGTCAACCTACGTAAACAATACTCCAACATCAAATCAAAACAACCCTAAACTTGGCCTATATGCTGACGACACCACATATAAAACAACGGTAAAATCAGCAAAATGCTTCCGAAACTTTACAAAAAAGTATTTTAAAGATGGTGCAAGACATGCACAATTGATCATTAATGAAAGTAAAACAATTAAAAATCTCAATCAAACCTAACAGTACGGTCACCTACCTTGGATTTACATTAGATAAAAGACTATTTTTTAAACATCACATCAAGAACGTAATAATATGTGGACTAAAAACGCTTGCTGCCTTAAAATTGATCCTTTATTTAAACACAAATTCAACAACCAAAAACCAGGATCTTTCTTTCAATTCTAAGATCAATCACAATTTACGGTCATCAGACTTGTCTCTCTAAAACAAACATTGAACTACTACTTAAATTCGAAAGATTCTGGATATGCTTTTGGCACCAAATGTGGCACGCTCTTGAACAAGAATTATACAACTCCAAAATTAATTGTTTAGAAGAATATTTTAAGAAAAAGTTAAACTAAATACATAACTTTAGATACTTCATACAGAAAATCCATCAATCTCAACTTTTCTAAGAAAATGTCACAGCAATACTTGAACCACATAATGTCTTAAGAAGAGTTTCTTGCTAAATCTAAATAGGAATCAAAACAGTGACCATAAGAAAAAGAACGCATAAGCATCAAAACCCTCTTTACCAGAAACAAAACTTATTAGAAAGACATCTAATGACAATCTGTCTGTTTGACTGACTGTGCAAAATTCGAAATAACAACGAAAATCAATATTTCCTCGCTGTGTGCATGGTGAGGGAATGTGTGTCCTGCCACAGTGTCTGATTACCATACTTAAAAACATAAATAGCACATATAACGAACGTAGCCAAATGGGCTAGAAGTCCCCCCTACGTGCCCTGTGAGTTCTAGGAAATTTGCAATTTGTTATGTCATTTTTTCATTGAAAGCAGAACTTTGCTAATTACCAGAAATAAATTATTTTTTTATTCACAACATTTTAGTGTTTACTTTCTTATCTTTCTCTTTCAATATATTATTGAAGGTACAATCCTGGCATTTGCCTGGTGTAACTGAGGGAAATCAGGACAACCTCATTCAGGATAGCTGACGCCGAAGATCTATCCAGGGCTATCTTGATGACAAGACAACCACGCTACTAAATGTTCTGCCTCATCAGTATAATCCTTACTGGAAATATGATCATGCAATTTTAAACATTAGCATTCAAACTTTCGAAATAATACTTCGTGTTATGGTGGAAGTATGAACTATAGTTTAATAGTAGGCCAGTTTAAAAGTTTGAAAGCCCCTGTTCTAAATAACAAAATTTCCCGTTCGTTATGATATCCCAATTTCCTTCTAGTGTGCAATTTATATTTCTTACTCTTGAATATGAATTACATTCGAATTCCTCCTCTTGTTCGTTTATTTTCAACAATACGTACAATTCAACCATATCTCTTTAATTCCATGTGTTACTCTTCAACCATTCCTTCAGTTTCATGCACCACGTCTACTGAAACGCATTCGTATATTTTAATATTTCATAAATATGGTGAAAGATGTTTGCATAACATTAAAATGATGAAAGAATATGCTATTTACATAGTTACTAGTAGACTTTTTAATTGAAAATAAAAGCTAAAACGCTTTATCATTACATGATTTGCATTTTAACAATTTTCCTTTTTTTATGAAATGTGGTTCTTAATAATGTTTGGTTTTATATGTACATTGTTGCTGATTTTTGTATCCATGGTAATCTCTATGATTAAATAATAAATTGATTTCAATCATTGGTTTCTTAATAAGTGATAACCAATTTACATGCCAATATGTGTTTATTTATAACATTTTTTGTTAACATTAGATACTTGTTTAATGAAAACATGTTTCGATCATTGGTTTTCAGAAGAATATAAAGAACAACTGTGGTGTTACAGAATATGTACGAATGCCTAAGCATATAATGAAGTATAATATTAATATTTTCATGAGTTGTAATAGTTTACCCAACAAATTAGACTGCGACATGTTGACTATAGATATTCAAATAAGTTAAGCACGTGGTGCTATCTAGCAAACAAAATAGGTACCACAATTCACCTGGAATAACTAAGAAAAATAAAGGAACCTTTGACACACCAATTGGTGTTCCACTAGTGAAATGAAGACTTCAGAAAGGCGACGTTTATCAATGAAACGTAGGTGTACGAACTCTTCTCAGGCTTGTGAAGGGAAAGACGAAAATAATATTAATATGGCTTGACAAGAATTACAATACTGATGAGCGAACAAGTGTTTTGGAATCATGTATGAAAGAAAGATACGAAAGTTAAGTTGGGGAACGTCTCTCACATCTTTAAATTTTCTCATCCTTAAATGACAGCGTAGGGTATGTGATGATGTAGGAGTGTTTGTATAATCCAAAACGAGCAGTTCTAATTAAATCTCCTGATATACTATTTTGTGTAAAACCATAAGAAAATCATTGAATAAAATACACTTGAACATAGCTGAAAATTGATTAGTTCCCGATTTAGGTTTCGTCACGACGATAATACGAAATGCATCTCATAACTGTTGGAAGACAGAAAGAGAAACTGCTTAAGTTTAACAATAAAATGAAATTTTAAACCTCCAACATTATTTTTCATCACTTTCCATTTGAGAATTTAATTCCAAAGCTATGAACGATAAACCGTTGTTGATACTACGTGTATTTCTATTACCATTCACGTTAGCTCATTATATGTGACCCAATTCTAGAACCACTGATTCAATTGTGATCAGTGATCACACGCCAGACCATAGTATGTAATAAGACTGATCAATTCCATGAATAGATTAGATAGCTGAATTGTTGTGAATTGTTATTAACGTCTTTAAAAAGCTAGGGAGCTTCTAAATACGAGATCCTATAGTTTTCGATAAATTAAAATCTGAACAACTCCGTTCAATGATACCGACGAGAATTGAACCTGTGACCACGCGCACAGAAGGTGATCATGCAACCTCATGGACAAACTTAGATTGATTAGATAGTAGAATACAATGCCTTATTGGAACGTTTCTCAATTTCAGAGAGTTTTTATCAGATTCCTGATTGATCTAGTTTAAACTTACAAAACATTATACCTAGAATGTAATGCTAAATCCCTTCAGTATTAAAATAAATAAGCATAACATCCCTAGAAAAAGTATTTCATAGTACACATACAGTGTACTAACAAAAGTTTCTCACAGAACAATTATTATTAAAATATATATCATTTTTATTACTTGTGTTACTTTTTTCAGTAGAATTAACACGTTAAATTTATATTTGTGACATAAAATTGAATAAGAAATTTTACTTTTTCATTAATTTCATTTTCTTATATATTCTGTTTTAAGAAAATATTTCTTTATAAAATTTTCGTACAGATGGTTCTTTACTACTATTAAAAGTTTTACGTTATCTGTCGTTAGCAGTTTTACGTGTTACAATCGCAAATTAATCCGGGAAATTTTATAATTTTGAAACTAAAATAGGTCTAAGATATAATCGCAAAAATAGCTTTGTTCGTTTGTCTGTTTCAATAAATCACGGTTAATTCGCACAATAAATCTAAAGTAAATTAACGTTGGTATTCGAATAACGCAGCCCTATGTTCACTAACATTCAATTTCTCTAAAAGAAAATTATAAATCTCGTACAACCTTTATAAGTGTTGTATGTATCCATTATTTTGAGAAAGAGGAGAGTATGTGGCAAATTTACAGGATCGAATTTTCAGACTGGGGAGTCCATGCTTTCCATTTGAATTGTAAGCTGGGCGGGATGAAAAGAAACATTGGTGATTTACCCTTTGCAACTGTTGCACGAAAGGGATGTATCAGGAATTAAAAGTAGAAGTAAAATGTAAAGAAAGTGTACAGAGAGAGGTGAGAGGCAGAAAAAGAGAGGGGAGGTGGCAATCTGTCATTGATAGGTGTATGTTCAGCGTAGCACTAGGCAGTTGTAGAAGCTGTAGGTTAACAATCATCAGTTTGTTCTGGTAAGAGAATGATCAGATTTTTTTTTGACTGGCAATTAATATTTTCTGAAGAATATCGATAATGATGGGTATCTTCTCAAAGAAATTGTTGGTGGATCGAAAACTAATGAAATCCTCACTAAGATTTTGTAGCAAATCGCTGATGGAAATATCTTTAAAGAATTTGAAGAAATCTTTAATTAATTCTCCAAAATTAATATTTGTAGAGGAAGCAGTAGCTGAAGTCATACGTTGGGCTTCCTTAGGAGACTGGGCGGTAGAACCAGTGAGTTGAGATTGAGATGCTGATTGTCGGCGCTGAATTATCTTTTTAAATACTTGGCAGACCCGGTAATTCGCTGGGTGGGGATCTCCGCAGTGAACGCAATGGGCAGGTTCATCACGAGTGTTCCTATAGCAGTCTATTGTCAGATGATTGAGGCCGCATTTGATGCATCTGGGAAGATTAAAACATGAAAGTTGGGCATGGCCAATACGTTGGCATTTGAAGCGTTGGATGATGACAGGACATCTGTAAGGTTCAACATGGATGATATGATGAAGCAAAAAACGGAGCTTGAGAATGGCAGAAGCTTTATCGTCTTTACGAAGAGAGACAAAAACAATGGGTATCGTTTTTTTTGTATGGATTTATTTTTGCCATGTAATTGTGTGGCAGAAAGGATTGGAAACCCTTGGATTATGAGATCTTCGGAAATATCAGCAGTGGGTGTGTCAATTGGCAACTTGCGAAGTACATCTTTAAGAGTACGATCTTGTTTCTTAGTTTCTGTAGCAAATTGTAATTTTTGCTGTAAACAATGAGCTTGAAGTTTGTTCTTGGTTGGAAATTTAATGAAATCGGAAGTATGCTTGATGGTAGGACGGTCCGTTTAAGTAGCAGATACGCTTTCGTGAAAACATCGATCGGTAATACCATAAATAAAGATAGCAGGAGGTTGAGATTGACGTGGAGGGCGTTCAGATTTGGAGTTTACATGAAGATCGGACGATTGCATAGAAGCATCATGAGTTTCAGAATCAAGGGCTTGAAAAGAGTTTGTAGTCTTAATTGATAGAGAAACATCATTAATGGGCGATTTGAAGTTTGGATCTTCCATTTCAATTCGAATTTTACGAATTTCTTCCATAGATTTTTCAGAACTCACGTAGAGCAGAGTTGAGTATGTGGCAAATTTACAGGATCGAAGTTTTTAACGGTTGTGTATTTTCTAAACAGTTTCACGAAAATAATATAATGCAAATATCTTATTAGTGCTAGAAATAATAACACAATGTGAGGAAAAGTGTGTAGTTCTACGACAGAGGCAATACACTCTGTAAGCCATTTAGCTGATTTCGAATATGTATTATGTAGAGAAAGAAAATCTATCTTTCCCGCGTTAGTTACGCCAATACATTTACGAACGATTTCATAATTTTAAAAAGATTAAATGTCTGTTTAATTTGTAGATGAAAATAAAGAATACGCAACACCTATTCTGTAAGTCAAATACATTATCATACAGAGCAGTAAAATATCAAGACATGTCTTTCTGCAAACTATTTCGCTGTTCAAATGTTTGTCCACAGTAAATTCAATTATCATTTGCTATTTAAGGTGTTTGCAGTGGAGTATGGTTATTGCATCTGCAATGTGAATTACTATTAGTTTCAATCAGCCCGTTTGTAATTCTCATCAGTTTACATCGAACTTTAATTATCTGAACGTTAATTTAATTGATTAAACTGTAAAGCGGAAAGGTTGTAAGAGTAGATTTGCCAACAGGAAAAGACAAATAACATAGTAATTTTTTAATAAATATAAGGAAATGCTTCCTCAACATAAGAAGAATTACAGATATTTTGTTCGCGAGGTACCGGATAATTCATGTGTTCCACGGATATTTATAATGGCCGTGATGAAACCTTCTACATCCCTGAATTGTTTTAATGAAATTACTATTGGAAGTGTTGAGTTTGTGAAATACGTCATCACATACCCCAGGTTATATTTATGTGTTAAGTTTACTACGCAGGAACCATCTACAGAAGAGAGTTTGACTATGATAATATACGATATATGAAGATCTGCTGAGAAATTAGTTCAAGAGGTGCTGATGACTGAAAATGAAGTGGTCATGATTTTCTCAAAAACCTAGTTATTTGTTCAAGAAATTTGTTTGTTTCGACTGCCTATCACTGTCAATGTTGGTGACCAAACATTATTGAAATAGTCCTAAAAAGCCTAGAATTTATCAAATTAAATCTATATGGCTAGGTTTATTTTCTAAAAAATATATAATCACATGATAATCTGGATTAATTATATATGAAACGAATCTACATACATTAGTACATGTGCACAACAATGCATTGATTGACAAGTTTAGGTAACTTACGACTACTCGTAAATAATATAAAATATTATTAAAAGATATCCATTGGAAGGAAATTCACAGATTTCTAATCATCAACAGGAAGAACAGGTGCTAATGTTTATAACTATATTTATGAAACCAATTTTTACTGCTATTGATATCAATATCTCTTTAAAACAAGTGAATGATATTCAACGAATTTACACACAAGAGAACGTCCTATTTGCTACTTTTATGCAATCGTGTCTTCTTAATTTCGAATTTGATTATTAAAAGTACTAAATGAGTTTGGAAATTCTACGATTTTAATAAAGTAGACTACGCTAGTAAAATTGCTTATGCTCAAGATCTTGCAATATTAGAACACAAATTTTATCAGGTGAGAAGGATAACTGCTACAAAAATCAAGATATTACATTACGGAATTTCGTCTTCTACTTAAAGTAGGGACTATTTCAATATCTGATTTATTTGTTTTCAAAGTTGTGGCATAATGTTCTTTTAATATATAAGAAGAAAAGACAGTAGGTCTTGAACATTGTTCTTAACTTTACTTTTATTTTAACTTTTCTTAAACTTTATGGTTAACACTTGGAGTTATTATAATCCAGATTATGAAATCTAAATTAACAAATTAGGTTAGACCGATTAGTATTATGGAACAATATAATTCTGGGAGTAGCTATACCCCAGCCTTCATTCTTTCATAACTGGTAAATTCCAATAGATTTTTATTATGAGTTTTCTTTTACTTAAATCTGCCATCGTACCATTATATAAAAGGAATACTGTTCTGTATTATTACGGGGCATTCTGCATAACGATTATTCTCCAAGTTACAAACAAATGTCACATATATGGTTTATTTACATAAATATCGACATCCTATATGATCGTATTGTATATTTTACCATTCCTTTTAGAACCATACATCACATACTGAAGATGTACATCTATTTTTAACTATGTCAACAATAATCTATAAATATTCTAGACATAACAATTGTCGGTAGTCTTTTCAATTAAATAAACTAATTATGAATTTCATCTTCAATGGTTCACCGTACCAGAATTTCTGTGTACATTGGTTGAAATGTAAAGACCTGTTTGAATTATTTGTATTTGCGTTGTTTGTTTATCTTTTAAGGTATAGTGCAACGAGTTATTGTTGTACCAACGAGTTGCACTCAGTTTATTCTTTGAGAACGAGGTAAGAGTAAATCGTTATGAGATAATTTTATCTATGTTTGTGAAAGTAATTTGTGGCCATAAACTTTTTGGTTAGAGCTGTTTGCGAAAAAAAAACCTGGGATCGGGAGAAGATGGAAAAAAGTGAAAATAACAATTTCGAAGAATGAAATGATCTTTTAAGAAGAGTGAATTTAAATGTATTTACTTATGACAATATTTCAAATAACTGAAGATAGTAATTTCAAGGATAACGCAATATCTGTAATATGTTTTATTGGAAGCTAGAAAAATAGTTTTTGTAAATAATGAAGTTCGTAAGGTTAAACCTTTCTAAAAGTTTCCTATGCGTAATAATAAATGTAATGATTATTCTTAATTAGTATGCTGATAGATTTTGAAAATTACAACTATCAAGCAAGAAAATGTGTAATGTCATTTACAATTTGAACCTAACATTAATAGTAATATATGACAAATATAACAATTTTCCCTACCGACATTAATTTTAGCTCGAAAGATAAGAAGAATGTTACAATCTCATGTTTTACCTACCTAGCCGCCGTAGCTCAGTGGTAGAGCGTTGGCCTAGCATTCGTGAGGTCGTGCGTTGACTCGATCCCAACGGCCGACCTTCCTGAGATATTTTCAGATTTTTTCCTCAGTCATATTAGACAAAATGCAGGAATGGCAACTTTAACACAGGCCCTAGCCGACACCTTCCGGAATTATTTCCCCTTCCCTGTCTTGACATGAGCCTTTGATGCCTAAAGGCCATACATTAATTTCATATTTTAGCCTTGAAAGTAAAAGAGGAAGATGTTAAATTTCTATTCAACTTCTGATTCATTCAAAGGTAGCATTGTAGTCTCTCAAGATTTTGGTCTGTCCTTATTTTCTCAATTTAAATACAGAAAGCGCATTGTTCGGTTTATTTGGTTGCTTCAAGTTTGGCTGTAACTTAAACAAAAATAGTAGCAAAATCTTCTTACAAAGTTACTGTAGTATAATCAAAATAGTCTGCTTTGTGTTTGTTTCTTAAAACTTGGAACCTTTTTATTTGGCATTTGCAGACATAAATAAATTTCAAATAACCTTCAATTTCTTGTCAACTTTATTACCAATGCAATTATAACTTAAAGTTAGTAGCCAATGCTTGTGTGCATAACACAAAAGGAAATTTATTGATAAGTCTGTTATATATAAACCGATTTTCATGATTTAGTCATCAAATGGAAAGGATCGATCTACGCTTAATTTTAATGTCCCCAATTATAATACGTCTAGAAAGAGAATACTCCAGCTATGGCATACTCCATACGCCGGGACAACTTTGGACATATAAAAATGGGATTTCAAGTATAGTATCTGACACATGGACTCAGAACTACCATTACCATCGTTACTGAGTATATAACAATGGTATAAGAGATAAAAATTTTAATGTGATACGACACATAACAAGACGTTGATGGTAAAAAATATATTTACTTTCCAAAATTACTCCCGGTTGCTGGTATTATTAAAACAAACAGATCACAACAGCCTTTGTGATTAATGCATCAGTCAAACATTTTGAAATATTATCCACGCTGTACAATTACATGATTTGCCGAGAACGTAAAATTTCAATTTTGGCATTTTCATTAAATTACTAATATCAATGTGTACATTAGCCTGAAAACAACTTGTAGTCCTACATTAAGGCTAATAAAATTTTATGGAAAATATTGCCCTGAATCCAGTTATCAATAAAATCAAACGTCCCTTATCTAAACGTGTCACTTTTCCAATGTACAAAATATGCATTAATAATGTCTTTCCTATTTGACAGTGTTATCAGATTGCCGTTGCTATTTCCCCCTGAAAATACTGAGAAAAAATACCACCTGCTAAATTTACTTTAAAAATTACTGAACATCTAAATACAGACCTAATAAAAGATGACAAAAAGATCCAACAAAATTTCCCGCTGTTTCCCTTTCACTCTTCATGTGGCCAGATTTTTACATTTTAGGAGAATTTTCCCTCCACCCGACAGCACTGACTTTACTGCTAAAGCTCATTATTTTTATTTTTTCAATGTAGAAAATAAGGTTTAAAAATATAATTTTAATATTGCATCACAATTTCAACTATACATTAAGTTTTGCAATGAAGAACATCCGTTCTCTGTCGACTTTTTGTCTGTATAGTATTTAGAAAAAGGCTTATTTAGCTCCTAATGTGCTTAAATAGTTTTACAAGAGCTTCCGATAGGTTTACACAACTGCACCGACACCAGCATTTAGAGTTAGTGTTCAACGGCGAGTTAAAATGTTATATAATTTTATTACTTATTTTTACACGCATTATTTTAACTTGCTCTACAACCATCTCTGGTACAAATCTTGTAATTGATTTTTAACTCATTTGTCATCACCCGATCTCTTTGAAATTTTGTAAACTTGCTTGCTTCCGATGACCGTACAATATTCAATCATTAGATATACGACACAATAATCCAGCGAACAGTAATTAATTAATTTATTAAATCATTTAAAGGTATTCTTAAATGCACAAAACGCTGCATCTTTTGTGTGAAGTTTGGGTTACCTATCTCGCAGGGAGTTTAATATTCATCTATTATATATAAAATATTAATTAAAAAATAATAAAAAAAAAGCTTTGATGGAATAAAAAGTAAAAAGAAATTGAATTAATCTTATCAATTGGAAAATAAAAGCGTGAGTGCTCTTGCTTACCTTATCATAAAATCATATCTAAGAGCACCTATGCTTTTATCTTCAGATTCATAAGATTAATTCAATTACTTTTAGTCCATCTTAAAAGAGCGTGTTTTTAAAAATCTTTTTATTTTATTTTCTTTCTTTTTTTTTAAATTTTTTCAGACCCAACACATTATCACAACAAGTGAAGGAGGATATATTATGGCACCTATGAAACTTCAAGTAAACTACAAATCAACTAATATTTTCTTGCTCCGCATAATATTTCGTAGTTTTTCTGCGGTATTAGAATGTCAAAATGCTGGAATACACAGTTTGAAATGTTTTTTAATTGATTTAATTTTAAATTTATATTTGTTTAAAGATATATATTAATAACTAAGTTACGTTAAAATATTTGAAAAACTACTTTCAAAATATGACACTAATACCACTAGAAATATCTACAAAATGAAATGTGGAGATCATAATCATATTGGTAGTTTCTAACTTTAATCTGCACTCATCTTAGAGTGTTTTATCTTTTACAACATTCGTAACAGCCTGCTCTTCCCGTATAACAGCAATCTATGTGTCTATCCACGTGATGTTCTGGGATTGCTTTCTTTAAATCGCCTTTGAAGACAGCGAGTGTGTGAATATTACTTAACCCGAATTCGGCATTCCTTAGTTAAGTCTGTCATTAGATGTCTTACTTATCCTGGGACAACGACTTCTAACCAAGGGCGTCGCCAGGAATTTTCCCAAGGGGGGGCAATACTAAGGGCACACAAACTATATACGGGGTGATTTAGGACCTCTAGTACAAACCTCATATCAAAACAAAAAAAAGTTCATGTGAACAGGAGCCCTATCATGCGTAGTTTAGGCGCTAGAGGGCCCAAAAGACGTTCAAAACTGTATTTCAAGGTAATTTATTTCGAATACTAATATTTGTAGAGCTGGCGGCTCGTCATTTCGTCAAGGGAATCAGACTTGCTCTTTCAGAAAATGCACATGTCAGAAGTGACGGGAAAGTGCGTGAGTGATTTCCGAGTGAAATAAAGGATTCCTCAAGAATTGCACAGCGAATGTGGGTCGAACAAAGCACGTAGAGGATGACTTCCTATCAGAGGATAACTGTATATTTAAGTGTGTGTGCTTCACTGTCACAGATATTGGGGAAATTTAAAGTTGAATCATGAAAGGACCACACAAGCAAATTATATGTATTTATTACGCAATATTTCAAAACATTTATTAGACTACAGTTTACCATTTTCTTAAAAGTCATCTAATGTAAAGTTAGGTTTTTACACTTCTGATAGCGCTATCGTTTGTATTGGCAAAGCAAGATAGTAGCAATTTCGGAATTTATGGCACAGTGGAAACTGAAGTGTGAAATGTCCAGATATGTATAAATACTTCCACGAAACCTTATTTCTTCCGTACTTTCTGAAAGAGAACTTCGTAATAGCTTGCTGAATTATAAAAAATCGTTTCAAAAAATAAAATAAAATTTAAATAATCATAATTTTCAAATTACCGAAATGGAATCTGAACTCAGAACACATTACAAAATATTTTAACAGCCATTTGTCATTAACGCCGGACAGTAAAATGTCCAACATCTTTGTATAGTAAGGATCATCTTTATCTTTCTTTCTACTTGGTGTATTAGAAGACTACTTGGCATGTTAGAGGTCGTTGTTTATTATAATAGGAACTAATGCAGTGTGATCAATGGCTATTAGGTAATTTGAGGTCACAGAGATGGCATAATATTTTCAGATATAGAGAAGTTCTAATAATTCAGATGAAGTTAAAACAGTGAATAATAGTGCTTACATCAAATGTTGTGTTATGTTGATGATAATAGAGATAACATATTGTTTCTTATTGTGTTTATGCTTAATTTTTATTGTGTATTTTTGAATGATTTTCTTTTTGG